>APFE030432276.1:198792-211014 GCA_000404065.3 Pinus taeda | reverse complement strand
CCATGCGTCTAGTTTATTTATATTTTTATTTATTTACCATACCTTTTGAGTAAGTATAAAAAGACGTTTTATTTATTTACCATGCCTCCACTTTACTTATATTTTTATTTGTTTACACCCTTACATGTATATAAGGTGACTTATGGAGTAAATATAAAAAATGTTTTATTTATTTACCATACCTCTCATTTATTTATATTTTTATTAATTTACCATACCTCTTTTAAAAATATGGTATTTGGCCCATATGATTCACTTAAATAAAACCTATTCTTGAAAATTAGGGCGAATGGAAGGTTGTAACTCCTAATTTCAAGGGTTAAATTTACCTTTTTTACCCTCTCCCTTAAAATAAGGTGGGCTATTTGAGGTGATTTGTAAAAATGTACTACGATACAAAATATTCACCCACTAAAAATTTAAAATCCCTTAATTTCGCCAAAGGGCGAACATTCGCCCCTAAAATTTTCTATGTTAAAAACATAATGGGGTAATGAAAATGGGTTTTAAAACATGAACATAGATGGAGGTATCATGGACCTTAATACATAGCTTATCAATGAAAACAAGAGATCAAAGTTATCATTGTATCAATTCCAAAAAATATGATAAGCAAGGATGTTGTCGAAACAACTCTATTCAAAATACCATCAAAGCAGTCAATTTTTATATGAATATAAATCATTTTCATTTTGAACCTTTGAAAGAAATAGAAAGAGATAAAAAATAAAAAAATAAAAAAATCAGTGATATTGATGTAGTTAACGAAGAGAAATATATAGAAGAACCCTATAAAAAACGTAATGGGCATAATGTGATCGGATTTAAGAACATGAACATAGATGAAGATACCATGGAAATTAATACAAATAATATCAATGGAAAAAAGAGATCACACTTATCATTGCATCAACTCAAAAAAATTATAAAAAGTAAGGTTGTTATTGAAACAAGTGTTCAACCTCCATTAGACATGTTCTCACCTTCATTATCACTCCTGACAACCTTCACTTTCCTTCCAATTTATTTCTCGAATAGTCCTTTGAATACTAAGAACTTGGAGAAAGTGTCATCCTTCTTCCACATGAAGAAGATCCAATAGTTATGTGAGAAGGCATCAATAAAGATGACAAAATATTCTTTTCGAATAGTGGGGTCTGTCAACAAAGGTTCACAAACAACGAAGTGGATCCTTTGAAGGACTGCATGCACTATGTTATCGTGATCATGGAAACTAAATTTGTTTACTTACCCAAGGTACACCCTTTGCATGTATCCTACTACTCTAGCTCTCGTTTGGAGAGATTTTTGGTTATATGTTGCATGATATTTAAAGCACCATGATGCAAATGAACAAGCATTCTATGCCAAATCTCATCGACATTGGGCCTCTGCACCTTCTCCAACTTTGTGCCGAATGCATCAAAATCTTCCACATCGATCTTGTAAAGGTTCTTCACAGGAACTCTGATCTGTTTCACCTATCCCATGGCTATGTGTCTCAGGAATTCCTTTCCTTTTCTAAAGATCACATCATAACCATAGTCTCCCAAAACTGCAATGGAGACAAGATTCTTCTTTAGACCTCGAACAAACATAACATCCTTGAGTCTGAGAGGGGAGCCTAACTCGCTCGAAAAGGTGAATATACCAATCCCAATCACATTATACCTTCCATCATCTCACGTATGAATGTGCATCTGGAGATATTTCTCCTCCAAATCACTAAAAAAATCTTTATTCCCTGTCATATAGAATGAGGCACCATTGTCTAGGTACCACATGCTTCCCATCACTATCCTAGCCATGCATGCAATGAGAGTAAAATAAAGCTCAAACTTTGAAACTAAAGCTTCACCTATCACTCCTCCTGAGGTCTTCTTGCTGGTGTTCTTGTGTGGACACTTTGTGGCATAGTCCTTGAATTCATGACAGTGTAAGAACTTGATTTTGGAAAAGTCTTTTCTCTTTCCCCCTTGATTGGATTCTACTTTGGATTGGGATTTCTTCCCTTTCCCATTCTTTTCCTTTCTAACCAAGGCATAATTTTCCTCATTGTCTCCCTTGGATGAAGTCTCATCTCTAGTATTTTGCCTTATTTCCTCTTGTACCAAATCGGACCATAGATGTTCCCAATTTGGTAGTTTCTCCCTCCCAATCACCGAATCTTAGTAGTTGTTCCAGCTCATGGGAAGGCCTAGAAGGGCTAGGCTTACCAAATCATCCTCTACAACAATAACACCAACTTTACCAAGTTGATCACGACATTGTGTGAATATTCTCAGGTACTATGGAATGGTCTCATTCTTCTAAATCTTGATATTTCGAAGTTTTTCCTTGAGCACCAACTTCCTGTGATCACTACTTTTCTAAAACAAATCTTTCAATGTCTACAACATTACATATAGAGTCTCTTTCCCATGGATATTTGAGATAATATGGTCTTGTACTACCTCGAATATGATTCTCCTTTCTTTGGCTACATACTTCTTCCATTCTGCTAGATCCTTAGCATCAAATTTTATTGTTTTTGGGATATCATTATCAATGAATTCCTTCAGTCCATTCTCTTCTAGCACAGCCTCCATGCGGTCCTTCTAAGAAACATAATTTGAGCTTCCATTAGGGGCATACTCGAGCCTTAGCCCATAGAAATTCATCCTTCTAGCTCTAAACAATTGATCTTGTAAATCTAATCCCCTTGCAATAACAACTTCAAAATATCTGCTCTACAGTGAATCGCACTATGATACCATGTAGAAATTAATGTGTAGATTCAAAACTACTTAGGAAATTTACTAAATCACAAGACTTGAAGCTACTCTACTAATATACAAAAGTTAATCACCATCTAGAACATAAATCATAGACATGCAAAAGGAAACATCACACATGCACAAAGATTTGTCTAGGGGAAAGAAATTGCTCAAAACCCCTTCCTATCTATTTCACATTAATTAGAGAATAGAGAAGAGATACATATGCTTTCTCAACCCTGGTCACACCCTGCAAGTGTATATTCTATCCCTTTGCCTAAATCACTGACTTTGGCCAACACTTAACCAACTTTCAAGACCTCCAAGATCCTATTTCCTTAGGTTGTTCCTCCTGGAAATTAGCCCCTATTAATTAATAATTTCTCACTATTGAATTGCGTAATTACTCTAGGCCTTTCCTCTGACTTCATGCACCACCTATACACATGGGAATGTGTGACAACCAATAGTACATTGCCTTGGAATCTCCATCCCAACTGGGTAAATTGAATTCTCTAGATGCAACTATTATTTTGGGTTGATTGATCAGTTAACTAGTTGAGCACTGAGTGTGGTTGAAGTTCCACTTCCACAACTTGACGTCCACTGGTTCTTCTTACCGTTAGAACTAGTTTAACTAATAATAACTCAATTAAAAGAAATAGATTGCTACAAATTAGCAATCAATCATACTAAATTGAACTCAAGCTTCCCCAACTCGAGTTAACTTAGTTAACTAAGTGACAAGTGCCATGTCACCTTAGTTAACTACCTCTTCGGAGACATCCGATAAAATTGGAATGATATAGAGATGATTAGCATGGCCCCTGCACAAGGATGACACACACAAATCGAGCAATGGTCCAAATTTTTTAGCTCTGAAAAAAACTACCTCCAAGATTTCTCCTAAAATAGAAATTCAAATTTTCTCTAGTTTGAGCAAGCAAAGTCAAACTAAGATTTTCTAGTTTCATTTTCAACATGTGTCTCTCTTTGTCCCTATTCCAACCACAAATATTTCCCTCCCTCCCCTTTCCTCACCCTCTTTCATTATATTTCTCACTTTTTGATTCTCATTCATTATCTCCCCTCACTCATCAACTCGTTCTTCCCCACCACCATCACTTTCTCTCTTTATCTCCCTTTGTCCCTTTATCCCTCCCTCTCTTAGCCTCTTCAACCCCACTAAACCCACCTCAAACATTTCCCACCAACTCATTCTTCCCCATCCCTCTCTCTCTCTCTCTCTCTCTCTCTCTCTCTCTCTCTCTCTTTTCCCCTCTATCCCACCCTGTCTCACCCCGCCACCTTGCTAAATAAAGTTCCTAGCACTAGAGACAATTTTTTGGCACTAAAAAGATGAATGTATAGATGGTACTAAAAATGCACATGTTTTTTCTTTTAATTTAAATTTTTCTTGGTGGGAATCCTAAGTTCACGATGACTTGGTTTCTTTAGATATAGGTTTCAGATCATGAATCTAATGGTTTGGGTTGTGAATACATGAAAACATCCATCTTTTAGGAAAAAAAACATATATATGTCTATCTTTGACATTATTTTTCTTTAAGCTACGAAAATTTGTTGTCCATTAAATTGCGTACATATGTAGAGTAAATTTTGTATATTCTAAATATATAATTTAGAGAAAAAACAATGGTTTTTACTATTTTTAATACACTAGTCTCTTGACATATATCAAAATCTTAAAATATATACCTTGTTTATTTCTTTTGTAACTTTTTAGCACCTTAACCATTTGGAAAAAAAATATGGTTTCAATTTTGGGAAAACTTATAATAGAACATATGATTAATGTTTTACATGATTAATAACATACCAATGTTAGGGAAACTCAAAATTGAGAGAGTTTGACACAATTTTTGTAAACAATAGTTATGTATTTTGAATGAGAACTCATTTGCTACATTTGACTTTTTAGAATCATCTTCAAATTCATTGCATAAGTACCTCTAATTATCAATCCAAGTTATCATATTGTTACATTTCCAAGTTTGCATTACCATCATTAGCTTGCACCCACTCTTTACTCTCAACTATAAAAAAAACATTTCAATGTCCATTACTTAACATAAATTTATATCAACTTTATATAAATCGGTAAAACCATTGAAAATTAAAAAAGAAAGAAAGAAAAAATTCAAAAAAAATCTAATAGTTTTCACTTTCTTACTCTAATTTAGATTCTTTTATTTTTCTAAAAATATTTTTATGCCAGCATTAAATTTTATATATATAAAAATATATTTTAATGTTGATAATTAATAAAATATTTCATCGCTTATTTTGGATAAATTAATTTTACATTAAAAAGTTATTGGAAGTAAAATAATTAGTTAATTGAATAATTCATATGTGATATTTAATAAATATTTGAATGCAACAGTAAATACAAAATTTCAATATATACCAAAAAAAATTTACAATTAAAACATTAGGTTGGTGTGTTGGTCAAAATGACATAGAAGCCTAATTTATTTAATGGTTATCATAAAATTAATATATTTTGTTTATACATACTATATGTAAAACTAACATAATCCTTCTTTACTCCAAATATATAAACACAATCTTATTTAAAATCTATATTTTGAGATGTCTAACATTTCTTTATGTTCTCAACTCTTAAAAAAAAAGGTTTGCAAATCTTAGACAAATGCCAGGTTAAAATGCAATTTAACCTAGTAATATTTTAATTTCCATAAATATATTAATAAATTATATTGATGATAATCATTAATAAAATGAACAACTGTTTATTATTATAATTTAACTGTTTATTATTATAATTTAGTAATTCTTTAAAATTACAGGGTGGTTTAATCAAATGACAAAAAGGTTCTTTTGGGGTTCTTTTTATTATTTTTAGTCTATGAATTTTTTTAATAAAATAATACAGATCTTTTTTAATATTTATTTGTTACATGTGCAAGTCACTTACAGATCTTTTTTAATATTTATTTGCTACATGTGCAAGTGAGTTATGGATAAACTAGCATATAGATGTTTAGCTTTATGTATTTTAAAATAATAAAAATTCAATGAAAGTTACATGTACCAAATTGTTTCTTTGGGTATGACGCAGCCTCATAATTCTGATTGCAAGAAAGTATTCATATTTTCCAAAATGATCTTTACAGTTTGATACAATAAATCATATTTGCTGTACCTAAGTGAATTTCAACCAATAAAGCAGTCAAATAATTCCAGTACTTATAATCTCATGCCATTTGTTTACATTAAAAAGGCAAATAATTGTACCTAAGTGAATTTCAACCAATAATAGAACAGTCAAATAATAAAGCAGTCAAATAATTCCAGTACTTATAATCTCATGCCATTTGTTTAGATTAAAAGGCAAATAATTGTACCTAAGTGAATTTCAACCAATAATAGAACAGTCAAATAATAAAGCAGTCAAATAATTCCAGTCCTTATAATCTCATGCCATTTATTTGGATTAAAAGGTCAAATAATTATCCAGTACATCCAAACAACTGGACGAATACGAAATGTTAAAGGATTCGTTTACTGACCCAACAAGATAGTCCAATATTTTTATTGGAATTTGGTAAAAAAATTATTAAGTAGTATTGGAATTTGGTAAAAAAAATTATGAAGTAGTTGAAGCGTTTGAATTAAATTTTTTATAGTGGAAATAGATTTAACATTATCCAGAATTTTCAGTTTGAACGATGTAATCAAGATTTTCAAAAATTCTACCAAAATTTTTCAAAAATTTCACTGCATTTTAAAATTATTTGTAAGTTCTTTTGAAGAAAGCAACGTTAAAAATTGTTTTTTCATTCAAACTATTTTACACATGGAATCCATATAACATCCTGGCTCACTTTTTTTTGGTTTTATGAAGGTGACATTCACGTGGGGGTGGGAATTATGATCCAAAAGAGGAGAGAAGGAAGTTTTGGTGAAGATAATGAGATCGCTGACGTTAAAAGTAACCGTAAATTCAGCAGATCAGAAGCTTCTCAAAACAGACACAAACTTTGGAAGTGCAACCGTTCACGATAAGCTATAGAAGCTCCAAAATAGTTAAACGCGCAGTCAGTGGGTTTCGTCAAATGACGACGAAGGGTTTATTCTTCAAATTAGCAGGTAATTGAGCCACCATTGTCTTTAACAGCTCAAACTTCTAGATTCATACATTGATGCATATTACTTTATTGATTCGTAGGTTCTATATAACTACATATGCGTATTCACTGAATTTCCCCACGATCTATTCATACTGTACCGGATTGGCTGTGAACTCTATCGACGGATTCTCTAGGAAGAGATGGTGGAAACGCGTGTCAGTTCAATGCAGGGACATGTTGGAATAATGGAGAAATTTTCGCAAAATTTTCTAGTAATTATAAGTTGTTATGCATTGTTGAATTGTTTTTATTTATTGATAAAAAATAGAAAATGAAAAAGTGGAGTAGAGATTGCTCTTCTCAATATTCAAAACAGCTAAATAAATTATATTGTAAACATCAATAATAAATGGTTGGAACTGAAGTAAAAGTGAACTGTTTATGGCACCTAGTAGACAACAGAATGAAATGTGATGACACCTAGCACACAATGAGACTAATATCTCAACAACCCCTCCTAATCTCACATGTTACTAGTGGAAGCACTTGCAATGCTTAATTGTTTTTTTTTGAAATTCAAATACATTCTTGCCCAATGGCTTTGTGAAAATATATGTAACTTGATCTTTGGAACCACAAAAATCATGTACTATGTCCCCATCATTGACAAGCTCACGAATGAAATGAAAAAGTGTGTTAATGTGCTTTCTCTTTTTGTAGAAAACATAATTTTTTTATAAGGAAATTGTTGAATTGTTGTCACAATAAATAAGACTTGGCCCCTTTTAAACATTTGATAGATCTTTCAATAATATTCTCAACCACACTGCTTGACAAGTTGTTGAATTTGTTGCTACATACCTCTACGGAAGATATTGAAACGATTCACTTTTTCTTGGACACTCATGAAATCAGATTGGTTCCAGGATGAAAAACATAACCTGAGGTGTTTTACGATTATCTAAACTCATTGTCTGCATAACCTAAAAGTGAACAATTTTCAGAATGTGTATAGAGCTATCCATAGTCTATGGTCCCTGCAATATACCTTAATATCCTTTTTGCAATCTTTGAATGAGAAATCTTAGGTGACTGCATAAACCTGGAGACAAAACTTTTTGCAAACATGATATGAGTTCTGGTTGCAGTGAGATACGACAAATTACCAACTAGACTTTTATACATGTGGGATCAACCGGTGGTGTTATATCTTCTTTGCTCAGCTTGGCACCTTGAGAAATTGGTGTATCAACAAGTTTGAAATTGCTCATTCTAAACTTTTGGATGATGTGAGTGGTATATTTTGGTTGACTAACAAAAGTGCCATAAGCAAATTGGTGAATTTCAATTCCTAAGAAGTATTTCATGACTCCTAAATCTACCATATTAAACTTTGTCTGCATTGCTAATTTGAAGTCTCTTAACGTCATATTGCCAATAGAAACGAGACCATGTACATAAAGGCATACAATAAGAACTTTGCCTTCATGAGCTTTGGTATACAAAGTTGTCTCATGGTTGCTTCTTGAAAACCCACTTTTGATGAGGTAAGTGTCAATGCAATTCTACGAACCTTTTGGAGCTTGTATCAAGCAATACAAAGCTTTCTTCAATCTATATAACTTATGCCCCTATCCTAGAACTTCAAAACCCCAAGAGGAATATCTACATAAACTTCTTCCTACAATATACCATTTAGGAAGGAAGATTTTACATCAAGTTGATAGACCTTCCATTTGTCTTGAGTTGTTGTGGATAAAATGGTTCTGACAGTGTCTAACCTTGCTAATGGAGAAAAAGGTTTCACCATAGTTGACAACAAACTATTGTGAGAATCCTTTGGCAACCAACCTTGGCTTATGTTTCTCAATCTCTCCTTTTTCATTCAACTTGGTCTTATATACCCATTTTACACCAATCTTGGTTTTGACTCTTGGGAGATCAACAAATTTCAATGGGTCTTCTCTATGGAAGAAATGTCTTGGTCCGTTGCATCAACCCATTGCTTTTCTTCAACTTCTTCTTCAAAATGACTTGGCTAATATGAAAGAAATGCAAACATATTTTGTTGGTCAAACTCATGCTCCTACTCAACTATTTCTCTGGTACTTCATTTTTTATAACTGTCTTCTGACAATGTTGAATCACTAGCTGATTCACTGCTTGAAGATGAAACATTTTAAGAATGGTATGGTTGTTCTTCAACCTTCATTCTTGGTGGTTGTGGTGAATAAAAAAAATTATTTGAAGCTTCATTAACATGATTCACAAAGATTTTTATTTATTTATTTTTACGTCTTTGCTTATAAAAACTTCTTAGTAACTACATTGTAAAGTCTATAGGCCTTTGACTACTCACTACAGCCTACGAAAATAGATCTTTCACTCCTACCATTGAGGTTCTTTCTTAACTTCTCAGGAACATGTGAAAATGCTACTCATCCAAAAATTCTAAAGTGAGATACATTTACCTTTTTACCATCCCGTGCTTCTTGAGGTACTGTATCTTGGAAATTGGTTGTTGGAGATATATTGGGAACATACAATACTGTTGAAACTGCTTCATCCCAATAGTTATTGGACAACTTCTTCTCATGGAGCATACATCTGGCCATGTTCATGATCAACTAATTTTTCCTTTTTGGTACCCCATTCTATTGTGGAGTATATCTTGTTGTGTTCTGCATTAGGATTCCTTGTTGTTGACAAAAAAATTTGAATTCATTGGATGTATACTCTCCTCCTTTGTTGGATTTGAGTACTTTCAAAGGCTTTCCACTCTACTTTTTTTTCTTTTGCATTGAACTCTTAAAATCTTGAAAAATTATATGATTTATTTTTTAGAAAATAAACCCATATATTCCTGTTATAATCATCAAAGAATGTTAGAAAATAAAGACTACCACCAATGGACTATGTCTGCATTGGGCCACATATATCTGTATGGACTAGCTCTAGAGGAAGCTGTGGGAAAGCTATCTCTTTCATGCTTTGCTAAAACACAAATTTCATAATTACAATTTTTTTCATTCATAGTAGCGAGACCAATGACCATTGAATATTTTTGACGCATACTTAGAATCTTGAATGGGATTTGGCCATAGCTAGAATGTCATCACTAAGAATCATATATTCTTGACACATTGTGGACAAAATATTGTGAGAGATTTCTACTTCTAAGAGCCAATGGAAACATCCTATTCTTGGTTTTTTCAACCTTTGCTATCAATCTTCTAGTGGGAGGTTTGTCATAGATACAACATATGTTTCCTTGAAATATTTCATCATAACCATGTTCCATCAATTGTCCTACACTAATAAGGTTATGCTTCATATGTGGAACATAATAAACATCAAGAATGTATTTGTGTTGATTTTGTTTAGTAAGAATAGGGACAATACCTTTCCCTTAAGCTTTAATACAAGAACAATCTCCAAGAGTGATTTTTGATATTATGTAAGTATCAAGATAAGAAATAAGATTTTTGCTACCTATCATATGATTGTTGCAGCCACTATCCAACAACTAAATGTCCTTGTTGTAAGTGTCTTCAGAAACATGGCAAGAAAGAAAATTTGTTTTAGAGGATTCTCCTTCATTGTTGGAGAGATGAACACTACCTATTTGCTGATCTGACTATTTATCTCTGCATTCATGTTCATAATTCCCAAATTTCTTGCAGTAATAGCATTGGACATTAGATTTTCTCCATGGCGTACTTCTTTGAGTTTGGCTTTTTGGAGGTCTCCACTGCTCTGCAGCATGATGATGTTATGATCTACCTCTACTTCGACCTCTACCTCACTTGTTCCTGCCTCTATATCCTCTATCTCTACCTCTACAAAAAGAGACTTGTGATCTGAAAGCTTGTTCCATGGAATATTCTGCCAAGTTGAATCTTGTTTCATGTGCCAGAAGTGATCTAGTCAATTGTTCTACTCAGAAAGTTAAAAAATCTTTAGATTCTAGAATGGTTGTTACAATCATGTAATATTTCTTGGGTAGACTTTGAAGGACTTTTTCAACAATCTTCTGATCTGTAATGGGTTCACCAATGACTTTGATCTTATCAACTATTCCCATTACTCTAGTCATGAACTAATCCACATTTTTTGTGTCATTCATCTTCAGGATTTCGATTGTGCTCTTAATGTCTACAATTTAATTGTATTCATTGTATCGTTACCTTGATACTCAACTTTCAAAATATCCCAATCTTCTTTTGTTGTTGATGTGTCAGTTATCTTGTCGAAGATAGAGTCAATGAATGAGTTTTGTATCCAACATTTAGCTATGTGCACCTTTCTTAGTTCAATATCTGCATTCCTTTGTTATTGGTCATGGCCACCTATACTTCTTGGTTCGGCTCTACATAGGTGTTCTGCAGTGCATCCCAGCACTCTTGGGTTTGAAAAAAAGTATCCATTCTTAAAGACCAAAACTCGTAATTATTTCCAAGAAAATTCGGGGTCTGTGGCAAAGAGATCGAGGAAGCCATTTCTTCAAATGTTGATGTATGCGCCTTTTTACAGTGTTCTTTACCAGACTTAAAAAATAGCTTTAGCAAAAATGAAACGCTTTTTGTTTGAATAGCAAACTCTTCCTCTTTCCCTTTTTAGAAAATAATATTTTATTAAAATAAACTCTTTTATTTTAAAAAAATATTTAAATAAAAAATATCAATACAAAATCCCCTTTTTAAAAATCACTTTAAAAAAATGAGACTCTTTGTAAAAATAACATCCTCCTTTTTGAATATGAGAACATTTTATCACTTCAATAAAAAAGCCTTTTCGAATTGTGTAAAATCTCCCCTTTTAATAAAAATTTTGAACCACGACACTTGATTCCTCATGCAGCCCTCGTTGACTCAACTTACATCAATTGAGTTGACTTACATCAATTGAGTCAACAAATTTCCTTGTGGAACCCACTATGTTCAACGACCAAACATGCACCACATTTCCCGATGTTGATGGGTTGTGTTGCAATGCCATTTTCCCCAATTTCATACTTAGTTTTAGTGGATCAAGGTAGATGCTCTGTTAGGCCCCTATACTACTAGTGTAACCCCTTATTGTTATTAGTACAACCCCCTTATTATATTGATGTACCCATGTAGTGCCCATATTGTTACTATTGTGCCCCATAGAAGCCCACTATTGTTATTATTGTGCCCTTACATTATTATTGTTATGTCGGCTCTGATTATGTTTTGACCCCTTAGACTCCTATATATAGAAAGGAGGTCTTTTCATTTGTATCATCCAAGAATTTTTCATTTATGTAATGTAAAGGAGGTTGCCCCCTCAAAGAGGCTGAATTCTAAGGCATTGATCTATCTTTT
>APFE030432276.1:162003-197738 GCA_000404065.3 Pinus taeda | reverse complement strand
TTATGAGGATACAAAGAGCAACACCTTCTTTAGAGCAACACCACAACAATTGGAAAGAGTAAAAGGGATTTGTGACATAGTGGAAAGAAAAATTATGGAAACCAAGAAGCATACCCCCCACAACTATAAAGATGGAAGTGTTGTTTCTCCTAGCCTTCCACAACTTACAAGGGTTACACCACAACAATTGGAAGAAAAAAGAGAAAAAGGGCTCTGTTACAATTGTGATAGCAAATGCACTAAAGGTCATAAGTGTGCTGAGAAGAAATTATTTTACATAGAATATGAAGAGGAGGAGGAAAAGGATCAAGAATCATCAAAAGAAGAGGATATATGCCAGGACCCCACCCCAGCGAAAGAAGAAATGAATCATACCATATCTTGTAAAGCATTGGCAAGAATTACCACTCCTCAAACTCTCAAGATAGAAGGACATATCAAGAAGAAAAAGGTGTAAGAAGTGAAAGATCACATCGAGAAAGGAGAAATGAATCCAACCATATCTTGTAATTCATTGGTTAGAATTACCACTCCTCAAACTATCAAGATAGAAGGACATATCAAGAAGAAAAATGTTCAAGAAGTGAAAGATCACATTGAGCATCAAGAAATGAATCCGACCATATCTTGTAAAGGATTAGAAGAAATTACCACTCCTCAAACTCTAAAGATAGAAGGACTTATCAAGAAGAAAAAGGTTCAAGCAGTGAAATATCACATCGAGCATCAACAACAAGTTCTCCAACTTTTAAAGGATAATGCCACTTTGGTGCAATATCGAATGAAACAACAGGTAGATCAACATCGTAGTGAAAAATGTTTTGATGTAGGTGATTGGGTATTTTTACTGCTACATGTCAAGCAAGCTATTTATGAGAAGGAAATGTTGGCAATACTACATGCACTTAAAAAATGGCGAACTTACCAAATGGGAAGACACTTCAAGGTAAAAATGGATCATGATAGTCTTAAATACTTTTTAGAGCAACTATTATCTTTAGAAAAATAGAAAAAATGTGTCACAAATATGTTGGGTTATGACTTTGACATCATCTATAGAAAATGGAAAAAAAAATTTGACCTTACCGAATGGGAAGACTCTTCAAGGATGAGGATGTGGAAGCATTGTTTTGTGTTATTTCTATTATCCAACCAGATTGGATAAACGAAGCAAGGGATGAATGGAAGAAGGACGAAGAAGTACGGCCACTTATTCGAAAGTTGCAAAAGATCCCAATTCAAACAATATTGTTAGAAATTGAAGAGGAAGGAAAAATCATATTGGAACCTACAACAGTCACGAAAACAAGAACCCGACATCTACGAAATCAATGAATTTCAGAGTATATCATCAAGTGGAAGAACTTACCAGCTGAAGATTCCACAGGGAAGGACAAGAATTTTATACAAAAGCATCAAGAACTACTCAAGCGTTGAGGACAATGCTTTTTGAAGGAGAGGGGCATGTTAGGCCCATATCTACTAGTGTACCCTTATTTGTTATTTATAAAACCCTTATTATATTGCTGTACCCATGTAGTGCTGATGTTTACATTGTGCCCCATAGAAGTCCACTATTGTTTATTATTGTGGCCTTTCATTATATTATTGTTATGTCGGCTCTGATTATGTTATGAGCCTTAGCCCCTATATATAGAAAGGAGGTCTTTCATTTTGTTAAATCATCGAAGAATTGTTCCATTTATGTAATGTAAAGGAGGTTGCCCTCTCGAAGAGGCTGAATTCTAAGGCGTGGATCTCTCTTTTCTATCTTTTTGTGAGCTGGTTTCATAACATGCTCAAAGGTGCATGGGTGCATGGAAAAAAAAAAAAAACTTTAATGACTAGTTTTGAATCAGCGTCAAAATCAGAAAGTTTTTTTACCCTATTTAATTAATTGTCAAATTCATTAATTTTTCCTTCTCGACTCTAGCCTCCATTGCTCTCTTCAGAGTCTTATGCGACCTAGAGCTCTCATACCATCACAAAGAATTGAAAATGAAAAGGTGGAGCAAATATTTCTCTTCTCAATATTCAAAATAGGTATATAGATTACATTGTAAACATCAAAAAGAAATGAATGGAGTAGAACACGACACTTATGGAGTAGAACTAAAGTAAAGTTTGTTGGAAATAACACTGAGATGGGGGGTGAATCACTGTTATCATATCAATAATTTTATTCCCCAAATAGATTTATATACACTACTTCAGTGAAGTGAACTAGCGTGTACACGCGACTGTGCTTAAAGAAACTAGGATATATCCAGAGAATTTGTGATTTAGACAATTTATCATATGTTGAGCTTAAACCAGTAAATCATAGATTTATTAGACAATGCAGTAAAATAAAAATAAATCATCACACATAAGAAACACACACAAACACCAATATTTAAGGTGGAAACCCAATGTGGGTAAAAACCACCTGCTGTTGTCATCTATGTCTTCTTTTAATAATAAGAAAATCTATTTACAATCTTGTATTGGTGGAAACTCATACCAGTACGTAGGCTTCTACCTGCAGAGAGTTACAACCTTCTCTCATTTTCCAGCTTCTACTGGAAGGGAGCTAGAATCCCCTAGCTCTTGTACTAGCCAATATGTTTACTAGTACGTAGGTGCGAGTCTACAAAAAACTTCACTCTTCCACCAAGGACCACATTTCATGAATTTTTAGACTAGATACTCTTGGATCACAACACCACAAGCTGAAGGCAACATTTCATCAAATTTTCACACTCAACCCATTAAAGCCTTTTAAACTTAAACTGCATCAACCAATATTTAGTTAATCTGAACAATTAGATTACTGACACCAGAACACTGTGTTGAACCCAGAACCCTGCATCACCATCCAGAACCAATTGTAACCTCAAAAATCATGCATTAGAGTGTATATGATACTTGGTTGAACACAACCTGTGTGTATACACTACTTCCCTTAACCCAACCTGCGTATATCTCTAAAGATACTGAATCATAAACTTCTAAACCACAAACTGTACCAATCAGT
Organism: Pinus taeda; assembly: GCA_000404065.3. Classification (NCBI taxonomy): domain Eukaryota; kingdom Viridiplantae; phylum Streptophyta; class Pinopsida; order Pinales; family Pinaceae; genus Pinus; species Pinus taeda. Next base: position 194,722 of record APFE030432276.1, on the reverse strand, counting down.
GACATTTTGAAGATCTATTGTCATATTATAGAGCTCAAAATAGATAGCAGCAAAGATCACCCTTCCTTCTCAATCAATCAATCAATCAGAATCAATTTCCTTATACAACAGTTCTACATTCAGAGCTAAGAGGAATTCAATGAAAGACAACAGTAAAATAACAAAATTTGATTTGATAGATCAGCCAGATCTGAACAGAAGCTTTTCTTTTTATATGCGATACTTGAAAGAGTCGAACCTACGTGTACACGCACTTTGGTCGAGACGAACCTGCGTACATATTTGCAAATTTTGGCTCAGCTTTGCTGCAGTTTCAAACTTCAGACAAACCCAAATCATGATAGATAACAAGTAGAACCGGCGTAAAAAATCAGATCTGGTCTCAACCAATATCAGATCATTCAAGAATAAGTCATTTCAAGTCTCATGATTCCTGATCTAATGTTGAACTCAAGGTGCACATGAAAATTTCAGATCCAATCCCTTGCAACATAATATATACTTCGATAGAAGTATTCCTTAGAATCTCATTGCTTGCACACCTTGGCATAATGATCTTCTCCTCCTTATATACTCTTAGGCCTTTCTCAATACCTAGTACGAAAACCACTTAGAACTAATACCTTGGACCCATCACCTAGGGTCAATACCTTGGACCAAATGCCTCAAACCAATTACCTTGGACCAAAATACCTTGGATCAAATACCTTGGACCAAAAACTTGGTTTTCCAACATGGACGTGCTTTTCCTCCTATGAAAGTGTGTGTATACATTATACGCTACTTTTTTTCTGTTAAACCATGTGTATATGCACCTTGGACAAAGTGAACCAATGTATACCTCTCCTTCTTCATTCTTTGGATTCTGATCTGTAATCCTTTACTGTTGACCTGCTGCACTATGAACTTTCATCTAAGTGAGTTGCCATCAAGGACAACACTTGCATCATAATGCCAACAATCTCCCCCTTTGGACTTGATGGAAAAAACAACACCAAGACATTCTCCCCCTTTAACATCAAGGGCAAAGGGTGGACTAAGATATTCTCTCCCTTATTTTGTTCATGCTCCCCCTGAGTACATGGTGAATTGTCTAATTGAGCTCCCCTTTGTACATGCTGAGATGCAATGAAATCATCTATGCTCTCCCTGAGCACAAGCAGAGTCTGCAAAAATATTCTCCAAAACAATGACTCTATAACTCAACTATGTAAGTATGACCTTCCTATCACTAATGACTTATACATACATCCATCGCCCTACCAAGTGGGCATATACCATTTAGGAAGGAAGATTTTATATCGGGTTGATAGACCTTCCATTTGTCTTGAGTTGTTGTGGATAAAATGGTTCTAGTAGTGTCTAACCTTGTTAATGGAGAAAAAGGTTTCACCATATTCGACACCAAACTATTGTGAGAACCCTTTGGCAACCAACCTTGCCTTATGTTTCTCAATTTCTCCTTTTTCATTCAACTTGGTCTTATATACCCATTTTACACCATTCTTGCTTTTGACTCCTGGGAGATCAACTAATTTCAATGGTTCTTCTCTATGGAAGAAATGTCTTGGTCCATTGCATCAACCCAATGCTTTTCTTTAACTTCTTCTTCAAAATGACTTGGCTAAAATGAAAGAAATGAAAACATATTTTGTTGGTCAAACTCATGCTTCCACTCATATATTTCTCTGGTGGTTCATTTTTTGTTACTGTCTTCAGACAATGTTGAATCACTAGTGGACTCACTGCTTGAAGATGAAACCTTTTAAGAGCAGTGTGGTTGTTCTTCAACCTGCAATATTGGTGGTTGTGGTGAATAAAAAAAATTATTTGAAGCTTCATCAACGTGATCTGACAAAGATTTGTTTTTTTATTTTCACATCTTTGCTTATAAAAACTTCTTAGTAACTAGATTGTAAATTCTATAGGCCTTTTATTGTGCACTACAGCCTACGAAAATACATCTTTCACTGTTATCATACAGATTCTTTCTTAACTTCTTAGGAACATGTGAAAATGCTACTCATCCAAAAATTCTAAAGTGAAATACATTTAGCTTTTTTCTATCCCATGCTTCTTGAGGTACTGTATCTTGGAAATTGGTTGTTGGAGATCTATTGAGAACATACACTACTGTCGAAACTACTTCATCCCAATAGTTATTTGACAACTTCTTCTCACGGAGCATACATCTTGCCATGTTCATGATCGACTAATTTTTCCTTTTCGGTACTCCATTCTATTGTGGAGTATATCTTGTTGGAGCTATACTCTCTCTCCTCCTTTGTTGGATTTGAGTACTTTCCAAGGCTTTCCACTCTACTCTTTTGCTTTTGCTTTGAACTCTTAAAATCTTGAGAAATTATATGATTTATTTTTTTTTAAATACACCCATATATTACTGTTATAATCATCAAAGAATGTTAGAAAATAAAGATTACTACCAGTGGAATGTGTCTACATTGGGCCACATATATATGTATAGACTAGCTCTAAAGGCTCTTCTGCTAATCTGAACAATTAGATTACTAACACCAGAACACTGTGTTGAACCCAGAACCCTGCATCATCATCCAAAACCAATTGTAACCTCAAAAATCATGCATTAGAGTGTATACACTAATTGTTTGAACCCAACCTGTGTGTATACACTACTTCCTTTAACCCAAAGATACTGAATCATAAACTTCTAAACCATAGACTGTACCAATCAGTGACATTATGAAGATCTACTCTCATTTTATAGAGTTCAAAATAGATAGCAGCAAAGATCACCCTTCCTTCTCAATCAATCAATCAATCAGACTCAATTTCCTTATACAACAGTTTTGCATTCAGATCTAAGAGGAATTCATTGACAAACAATAGTAAAACAACAAAATTTGATCGGATAGATCAGTCAGATATGAATAGAAGATTTTCTTTTTGTATGTGATACTTGAAAGAGTTGAACCTACGTGTACATGCACTTTGGCCGAGATGAACCTGCGTGCAGATCTGCAAATTTTGGATCACAACTTTGCTGTAGTTTTAGACTTCAGAAAAACCCAGATCATGATAGATAACAAGTAGAACAGGCACAAAAAATCAGGTCTGGTCTCAACCAATATCAGATCATTCAAGAATAAGTCATTTCAAGTCTCATGATTCCTAATCTAATGTTGAACTCAAGGTGCACATGAAAATTTCAGATCCAGTCCCAAACATAACCCTGCAACACAATATATACTTCATATAGAAGTATTCCTTAGAATCTCATTGCTTGCACACCTTGGCATAATGATCTTCTCCTCCTTATATACTCTTGGGCCTTTCTCAATACCTTGGACCAAAACCACTTAGAACTAATACCTTGGACCAAATGCCTCAGACCAACTACCTTGGACCAAAATACCTTGGATCAAATACCTTGGACCAAAAACTTGGTTTTCTAACATGGACATGATTTTCCTCTTGTGAAAGTGTGTGTATACATTATACACTAATTTTGTTCTATTAAATCGCGTGTATACGTTCCTTTGACAAAGTGAACCAACGTATACCTCTCTTTCTTCATTCTTTGGATTCTGATCTCTAATCCTTTGCCGTTGACCTGCTGCACTGTGAACTTTCATCTAAGTGAGTTTCCAACAAGGACAACACCTGTATCATAATGCCAACAATCTCCCACTTTCGACTTGATGGAAAAAAAAACACCAAGACACTCTCCCCCTTCGACATCAAGGGCAAAGGGTGGACTAAGATATTCTCTCCCTTATGTTGTTCATGCTCCCCTTGAGTAAATGCTGAATTGTCTAATTGAGCTCCCCTTTGTACATGCTGAGATGCACTGAAACCATCGATGCTCCCCCTGAGCACAAGCAGAGTCTGCAAATATATTCTCCGAAAGAATGACTCTATAACTCAACTATCTAAGTATGACCTTCCTATCATGAATGACCCATACATACATCCATCGCCCAACCAAGTGGGGATATCCCATTTAGGAAGGCATATTTTATATCAAGTTGATAGACGTTCCATTTGTCTTGAGTTTTTGTGGAATAAATGGTTCTGATAGTGTCTAACCTTGTTAATGGAGAAAAAGGTTTCACCATAGTCAACACCAAACTATTGTGAGAACCCTTTGGCAAGAAGCCTTCCCTTATGTTTCTCTATTTCTCCTTTTTCATTCAAATTGGTATTATATACCCATTTTACACCAATCTCGGTTTTGACTCCTGGGAGATGAACTAATTTCAATGGTTCTTCTCTATCGAAGAAATTTCTTGGTCCATTGCATCAACCCAATGCTTTTCTTTAACTTCTTCTTCAAAATGACTTGGCTAAAATGAAAGAAATGAAAACATATTTTGTTGGTCAAACTCATGCTTCCACTCATCTATTTCTCTCGTGTTTCATTTTTTATTACTGTCTTCTGACGATATTGAATCATTGGTGGACTCACTGCTTGAAGATGAAACATTTTAAGAATGGTATGGTTGTTCTTCAACTTGTAATCTTGGTGGTTGTGGTGAATAAAAAAATTTATTTGAAGCTTCATCAACATGATCTGACAAAGTTATTTATTTATTTATTTTATTAATTTTTTTTTAAACATCTTTGCTTATAAAAACTTCTTAATAACTAGATTGTAAATTCTGTAGGCCTTTGATTGCGCACTACAGCATACGAAAATACATCTTTCACTCCTATCATATAGCTTCTTTCTTAACTTCTCAGGAACATGTGAAAATGCTACTCATCCAAAAATTCTAAAGTGAGATACATTTACCTTTTTACCATCCCATGCTTCTTGAGGTACTGTATCTTGGAAATTGGTTGTTGGAGATCTATTGAGAACATACACTACTGTCGAAACTACTTCATCCCAATAGTTATTTGACAACTTCTTCTCACGGAGCATACATTTTGCCATGTTCATGATCGACTAATTTTTCCTTTTTGGTACTCTATTCTATTGTGGAGTATATCTTGTTGGAGCTATACTCTCCTCCTCAGTTGGATTTGAGTACTTTCGAAGGCTTTCCACTCTACTTTTTTGCTTTTGCTTTGAACTCTTAAAATCTTGAGAAATTTTATGATTTATTTTCTTTTAAATACACCCATATATTCCTGTTATAATCATCAATGATTGTTAGAAGATAAATATTACCACATGTATACATTGGGCCACATATATCTGTATAGACAAGCTCTAAAGGCTCTTTTGCTCTAGAGGAAGATGTGGGAAAGCTATCTCTTTTATGCTTTGTTAAAACACAAATTTCATAATTACAATTTTTTTCATTCATAGTAGGGAGACCAATGAACATTGAATTTTTTTGAAGCATACTTAGACTCTTGAATGGGATTTGGCCATAGCTAGAATGTCATCACTGAGAATCATATATTCTTGACACATTGTGGACAAAATACTGTGAGATATTTCTACTTCTAAGAACCAATGGAAACATCCTATCCTTGGTTTTTTCAACCTTTTCTATCAATCTTCTACTGGGATGTTTGCCATATATACAAAATGTGTTTCCTTGAAATATTACATCATAACCATGTTCCATCAATTGTCCTACACTAATAAGGTTATGCTTCATATGTGGAACATAATAAACATCTGGAATGTATTTGTGTTGATTTTGTTTAGTAAGAATAGGGACAATACCTTTCCCTTAAGCTTTAATACAAGAACGATCTCCGAGAGTAATTTTTGATATTATGTAAGTATCAAGATAAGAATGCAGATTTTTGTTACCTATCATATGATTATTGCAGCCTCTCTCCAGCAACTAAATGTCCTTGTTGTGAGTGTCTTCGAAAAGATGGCAAGAAAGAAAAATTGTTTCAGAGGATTCTCCTTCATTGTTGGAGAGATGAACATTGCCTATTTGCTGATCTGACTATTTATCTCTACATTCATGTTCATAATTCCAAAATTTCTTGCAATAATAGCATTGGACATTAGATTTTCTCCATGGCCTGCTTCTCTGAGTTTGGTTTTTTGGAGGTATCCACTGTTCTACAGCATGATGATCTTATGATCTGCCTCTGCTCCGGCCTCTAACTCGCTTTTCTCTACCTCTATATCCTCTATCTCTGCCTCTACAAAAATATACTTGTGCTCTAAAAGCTTGTTCCATGGTATCTTCTACCAAGTTGAATCTTGTTTCGTGTGCCAGACGTGCTCTAGTCAATTGTTCTACTCAGAAAATCGTAAAATATTTAGATTCTAGAATGGTTGTGACAATCATGTAATATTTCTTAGGTAGACTTTGAAGGACTTTTTCAACAATCTTCTGATCTGTAGTGGGTTCACCAATGAGTTTGATCTGATTGACTATTCCCATGACTATAGTCATGAACTAATCCACATTTTTTGTGTCATTCATCTTCAGGGTCTTGAATTGTACTCTCAAAGTCTGCAATTTAATTGTCTTCATTGTATCATTACCTTGATACTCAACTTTCAAAATATCCCAAGCTTCTTTTGTTGTTGATGTGTCGGTTATCTTGTTGAAGATAAAGTCATTGAATGAGTTTTGTATCCAACACTTGGCTATGTCTGCCTTTCTTAGTTCAATACCTACATTCCTCTGTTATTGGTCATGGCCACCTATACTTCTTGGTTCAGCACTATATAAGTGTTCTGAAGTGCATCGCAACACTCTTGGGTTTACAAAAAAGTATTCATTCTTAAAGACCAAAACTCGTAATTATTTCCAAGAAAAGTCGGGATCTGTGACAAAGAGATCGAGGAAGCCATTTCTTCAAATGTTGATGTGCACACCTTTTTACATTGTTCTTTCCAAGACTTAAAAAATGGCTTTAGAAAAAATGCAAGGCTTTTTGTTTGAATAACAAACTCTTCTTGTTTCCCTTTTTTAGAAAATAATATTCTATTAAAATAAACTCTTTTATTTAAAAAGGTTTATTTTAAATAAAAAATATTAATACAAAAGCCCCTTTTTAAAAAATTACTTTAAAAAAATGAGACTCTTTGTAAAAATAGCATCCTCCCTTTTGAATATGAGAACACTTCATCACTTCAATAAATAAATAAAAATTTCGAGTTGTGTAAAATCTCCCCTTTTAATAGAAATTGTGAACCATGAAACTTGATTCCTCATGGAACCCTCGTTGAGTTGACTTGCATGATTTTAGCCAATGAATTTCTTTGTGGAGCCCACTATGTTCAATGACCGAACATGCACCACATTTCTCGATGTTGATTGGTAGTGTTGCAGTGCCATTTTTCCCAGTTTCATACTTAGTTTTAGTGGATCAACGCAGATGCTCAAAGGAGCATGGGTGCGTTGGGCCCAAAAAAAATTAAAAACTTTAAGGACGAGTTTTGAATCAGTTTCAAAATCAGAAATTTTCTTCGCCTTTTTCAATTAATTACCAAATTCATTATCTTTTCCTTCTGAACTCTGGCTTTCGTTGTTTTCTCTGTAGTCGTATGTGACCTAGAGCTATGATATCATGACAAAAAATCGAAAATGAAAAAGTGGAGCAAATAGTTGTCTTCTCAATATTCAAAATAGATGAATAGATTACATTATAAACATCAAAAACAAATGACTGGAGTAGAACTAAAGTAAAATTGAATTGTCTATGACACCTATCAGACAACAGAATCAAATGTGATGACACCTAGCACACAGTGAGATTAATAACTCAACATTTATTAGACTTGGTTTGTTAGCAGATCTTATATTCCAACAAGTTTTTCAACAATAATCTAATCCTATATATGTAATAGTTTGCTAGCTTGATGAAATGTAATAGGGTGTGTGTGGTGCAGTCTCTTAAGTGAATTCGATTGTGTGGTCCAGAGAGTTGCAACCCTTCTTCATATTTTTCCTTGTATGTTTGTTATTCTGATATGGTATCAGAGCGAGAGTCGTGAGGCCTAAGTTGAGCGTGAATATTCTGTGAAACGAACTAAGGTGTAGTTGCATGGTGTGTTGTCACTTTTGATTGAGTGGTGTTTACAAAACTATGTGTTCCTAGTGCGTAGCAACCATTGTGTTGCATATTGAAGATTGAAGCTATGAGATCGTTGAAGCAAGGTCATGGAAAGAAACTGAGAGTCACACTATTGTTATGTATGCACTGAGCCTAGGAAAGTCTCCATTCCAATTGATAACGAGGAGTTGAAGCATTAAATCGAAGCCAGTATTGATATTTGTTATGTTTAAAATATGATTTGTTTTAATGTTTGGTTGAGATATTTTCTCAACTAGTTCATTGTATGGTTAATAATTTCTATCTTGAACCAATAATTGTTATATTTATATGTGATGTTTAATGAAAGACAATTATATTTTAAGTGTTCAATTAGTTTCTCAAATTGGTATCAAAGCCCATGTGGCCCCTCATGGGAAGTTCAAGGACATAGGAAGAGTAGCATATAATATTGTTTTTTAGTTTTTAGTTTGTTCATCAAATTGTTAAGTACTACTTCAAGGTGTCTATGTTGAACAATGAGCACGTGTAATTATGTTATGTCTACATCTTGCACTCGGCTGAAAACATGTGACTTTGACAATTTAAATTCGTCTCAATTATGCCTAATTCTTGTGCAGAGATCTTCTTTGCTTCTCGTGCTCAAATCTAATGCTCTAGTCTTTCAATGACTTTGTGTTGTTAGAGTACCACTAAAAGTGAAATTTTATGGATTGGTTTAATACTCGACTAATATAATACTGAAGCTTACTGTGGCATTAACTAGTCTAGGCATTGTGGTTGAACTTGGAGAGTCTTCGAGGTCTGTGAAGATCGATTTGACATGAATTTGACCCTGGTGCTAATTTGACAAGTCATCACTTGCCAAGTGAGTAGAGGGATGTAAGGCTTCGAAGCTCACCACCACGTCAATTTGTTCGTTGGAGCTAAGTAAAACAAGTGGTGAGCACCAGTATTGCAGCAATAATGCTGTAACTCCTAGGTTGTCTACTTTACTCTTATCAACCTGGTAGTTCGTAACAAACTTGAAAGCATCAGTGTTGTATGCAAAAATACTAGTTCTTACTATAGGTTGTCACTTGGTCAGCCGACGCAAGATCACTAGGAGCTCGAGCCAACTTCTATGGATTCTAGAAGAATCTCTATATGTGATGAAAGGAAAGAAAGATAGATGCTATTCTAACTACAGAGAGGAGAAACATTGAACTATAAAGCAAACCCGGTGAACCCTAATTAACCAACTAGTTCTACTTTTGCAGAAAGCGCTATGAAAACCATGAAAGGAATGCCATTACCTATTCAAGGAAGTAAACAACATCTAACTATGCTATCTCTGGAAGTAAATAAGAAGAAGACATATTTTTGCATTTTTATGTATTTTTATGTGAAATTGACATGCATGTAATTTATTGTGTGTGAATGTGGCAACGAATAGGTGGTGTTGAAGGGTGGTTTTGGGACTTGAGAGGATGTAGGATGGTGTGGATGGGTCCTAGGAGGTCTCAGGTGGCCTTCTAGAGGCTTTTCCTACACTCAGCCTTCAAAAGAAAGCCTACAAGAAAATCTACGGGAGGACACAGGAAATCAACAGGAGGAAAACAAGGAATCTACAAGAGGCCTACAGGAGGTGACCGAGAGTAGTTTCCACTATTTTGAGGGTTTGAGAGTGGGTGAGAAATGTGGATGAAGGTTGGAATGAGGTTTTAGGTTGCCTAAGGTCTTCCATGAATCACCAAGAGATAAAATGATGATTGGGCTTGCTCAAGGAGAGAGGAAGAAGTTCTGTGGAAATATTCAGGAAACTAGGGCAGAAATGAGATGAGATTTGGCAGACCTATAGGGCATGGATCAGATGGAGGGTGTGATTGCTAATAAGTTGGCTTACTATTGGAAGAGATTTGCTACAAAGAAACAAACATTTAACCAAGGAAATCAAGCAATAAGTAAAATGATTTCATTTAGGAAAAACAGAGTTTTGCATAAAAATGGTCTAAACTATGATCTATGAAAGGAAATGTTGAGAAATGTTGTAGGAAAGGAAAGCATGAAAGAATACTTTTGAAAATCAGGAATTGAGCATGATGAAGAAGATCTAAAGCAAAGCAAAGTTGGACTATTAACCTAATAAAAAACTGCAAACACTAGAAGTCCTATGAAGGAAGAAAATCTGTGTTTTCAAGGCAGCAAGAGGGTCTTTGCCTGAAATCATGGTCCCAAAGGGAAGAATAGAGGCCAAGGAACTGTTGCTAGCCTTCTGAGTCTTCATCGATCATTTTTTAACCTACTATAAAAAACAAAAAAGGAAGCAAACTACTGAATCATCAAAAACAACCTATTCTTAATCATAAAAGAAATACATCTAACAGCAAACTAATCTACAAACTGAAATAAAACATACAAATACAAGTAAAGAGGAGCTTCGATGCTTAGATTGGGCCCTAACCCAAGAGCTTTAGCTCTCTGAGGTAAATTAGTGTTAGTTCAAAAAGTATTCCATCTTTATTTTCAAAACAATAGCAAGATCACATGAAACTGTCACAAAATAATAAGCTCGAAGTTGGAGCACAGTTTATATAAGCAAAAATCCAACAAAAATCCAACCCTAGTGAGGCCCTAGGCCCCTCTACTTATACAAATGAAGCTACCAACAACTTCCTTAAAATTAGGGAGGCTTGGCTCCCAAAACTCGAGATAATCATCAGTCATCCTCCACTTGCTCGAATGCCTTCCAGTGCATGATTCAGCTGCTTGTACTCCGAGCTGAATGAAGGGGAATTCAAAGTGAGGAGTAATAAATGAGGGGGATTCCCTCCTACGATTCCTCTCCTTTGTCCACTTCGAGTTATTGCTTCCATTTTCCCATTGGATCCTTCACTTTGACCTCAAAATCCATCAATAATCTGCATTAAATACATGTTAGACCACATGGAACAATAACTAACTCAACTCATTCTATAAGCATAAATATAATTAGAAAATCATACAATAAGCTAAGAGAATGGTTGATTTGACTAGGTTAGGAGGTAAAATGAGCCCATATAATTACTCATTTATGAGGCTTATCATCACCCCCCTACTAAAAGTGTTGCTCATCCTTTGAGTAACTTAGTCTATCTCCTCATCCTTTATGGCCCTGGTGGCCTCCCTAGCATCCCAGGCTTTGATCTGGTTTGCACTTCTTTGCCATAGAATCATGCCTTCCTATCTATCTCTTTCCACTACTCCTCAACTTCTTCTCCTCTTCTACCTTCCAGCATGCCTAACAGTAGTGGGGGACTCAGTTTGAGGCCAATCCCGTTGACCTCCAGCCTCTACATGGAGTTCTTGTGCATTGGCACTCTTTTCAATGCCTCCTTCAGCCTCATGGGGGAATGGTATTCCCTGGTCTGCAAACTATGTGGTAAGGTGTTCCATCTCCTCATGCATGCTTGCACACATTCATCCCCAAGTAGCCTTTGCATATCCTCAAAGTGTGCAATGGCTTGTGCCTGATTGGTGAGATATCTAAGGGAAATTTGAGGGTTATTAGCAAGTCGGGTGTGTGCGTTGATGAGTGCCATAGGATCTGATGGCTCATATCTTATCATTAGTGGCTCATTCTTCTCCTTTACCATCAATCTTTTTATTTCTGCTGACCTCAATACTCCATGGTTCATCCATGAGGCCATGGTCATTAATTGCAGGTCCCCTAGCTTGGCATTGGGGTCTCACACATTCATGTCTGTGAGGCCCATGTTATGTAGGTAGAATTCTACCATCTTTGCCTTATCCTCTGATGTGCTTTGGTCACACAGATCCATAATCTGCCTGTAATCCTGAAAAGGCATTGTGCCTCTTTGTGCCGGAGTCTTTATCTAGAATTGTAACCATTGGTCCTTGAGATAGAGGCCATAGGATTTGGCTGGTGTTCTGCATTGCAATGCCTCCATGGATAAGTTGGCCATGCATGCCAGTTGAGTCTCTTTCTCTTGCGGCTACTTCCTTAACAATTCATTTTCAGTTTCAAGGTGGCTTCTTGTAATTGCTTCCCTATCTCTGAGAGTACTCAACTCTCTACCCATTTCTCTGAGTTTGTTTTCCATATGACCAACATCCTCAACTCCTTTGGATTTGGATATTTTCATACACCTATGTGTTCTTACTCTTTCTTTCTCCAATTCAAAGAATAGTGGTATTGCAAATTTTTGCGGGATTATCCTTCCTCCTTCAAGTAGATTGTAATAGGAGGCAATACTAGGCTGGGGATCAAGTTCTTTTAGCTCTTGTGCTTCCTCCTTCACCCATGGCTGTTCTTCTATCCTTTTTCTCAAGTTCTTGGGTCTCTTGTAGTTTTGACAGTCTCTCCTATAGAACTATCTGAGCCTCTTGTAGCACTGCTTTTGGGTCCTGTAGTACTACCTCTTCCTTCCATGTGGAAGATCTAGGAGTCCCCCTTTCATATATTATAGATGTCTTGGAAGGGGATTCTTTCCCTTTGGCAGACGATGAATCTTCAATTGTAATTGGCACTTTTGAAGAGGGGTGAGGGTTGCATGTTTTGATCCTTGTGCTCTTCTTAGCCCTAAAATACATGGAGGCCTACCTTTTCCTCTTTTTCTTTACCTTGATTGGTGTACTGAGGGTAGTGAGGGCAGCTACTGCCTCCTTTTCTAGAGTCTCAAGGGACTCTTCTCCTTGTTCTTCCTTTTCTGCCTCTTTTTCTCCTCCTATCTCTTTTTCTGTCTCTTCCTGCTCTGTTTCTTCAGCTCTCTCCTCCTTTATTTCAGTTTCTTCCTCCTTCCTTTTTTGTTCTGCTAAGTCACCAGTGGCTTCACCTTCTCCCCCTTACTGCTCTTCCTCCTCACTTCCAGTAGGAATGACATCATAGGTTAAGGCCTTTATGTCATCCTCTACGGTCATGTTTCGAAAAACTTCCCATGCAATAGGGAGTGTAAAGGTATGGAGGGCTTCCTCCACTAGGATTTTGATTAAGACATGGTGAGCTAGCTGCTCTAAATTTCTTACTTGAACCTTAGTGCTGGAATCAGTGAGGGACTACAAGAGGAAATAGGGGATACTAAGCTTCTGAGGTGCTAGAGTGTCCATGCCATACCTTAATTCTTGGATCATTCTAAAGTGATAACCATAAACAATGTTGTACCTCCCCTCATAGGAAATGTGTTTGATTATTTGATAGCTAACCTCATCCCAGGGGTATGGTGTTAGCCCTTCTAATGCCATTTTTATCCTCTACAAGGGTTTCATTGCTTTGGAAAAAGTTTTTCTTAGCAGCCTAGCCAATTGCTTTCTCATCCTTACTCCAAGGTAGCCCAATAGGAAGGGTAGTGACTGTTGGGTAGCGAAGGCCCCATGTAATGGTTTTAGGGCTCAAAGCCCACAATTTTGGGTAAAGGTATGGTAAAGACTCCACATGATGCGCAGAGCATGAAGTGTAATGAGTCAAGTTAAAGGGTTGTTTGCCCAAAAATAATGTAAAATGGGTCGACCTATCCATGGTCCGTGGACCATGGAAATGTATAAATAGAGGAAGGCTCTATGGTTGGAAGTTAGCTTTTTTAGGAAATATTTTCTTGATCTGGAATGTAATGGGTTTATGATGTAAGAAGTCTTGGAGTATCTGTAAGTCTGAGTCAAGGGTGTTTGTAGAGAGATAAAGGCTCTACAGTTATGTGCATAGAGGCCTGGTAGGGTCCACAACTAGGTGCACGGACCCTTGCAGCTAAGTGCGCAGGACGAATCTGGTTGTACTGAAGAGAAGATCAATAAAGATAAGAATTTCTGAGTCATTGTGTGATTTCTTGCAGATCAGTCTATTGCTTATGTTCTGAATATATGTATGATCTATTATATGAACTTATATATTTCTTTATAATTGCGTGCACGGGGTTTTAAGTTTAAATGTTTGCTTAAAGACTGTAAAGAGTAGATTTGATCTATAATAAACTCATAAATAGTAACTCTTAAATAGGTGCCTTGTTCCGGATCTATGTGGAAGTAAAGTAGCACGAAGCCACAGAACGGTTCGCAAATCCTCCAATCATAGATATGCAAATCATAGATATGCAAATGGAAAAATCACACATGCACATATATTTCTAGAGGGGAAATAAACTTCTCAAAACCTCTTCCTATAGGTATTGCATTAATTATAGAGTAGAGAAAAAATACATATGTTTTCTCAAGCATGAGCACACCTTGCAAGTGTAGATTATATCCCTTTGCCTAAATGAATGACTTTGGCCAACACTTAGCCAATTTCCAATCCATACAAGATCCCATTTCCTTGCATTTTTCCTCCAAGAATTAGCCCCTATTATTTAGGAATTTCCCACTATTGAATTGCATAATTCCTCTAGGTCCTTCCTCTGACTACATGCACCACATGTACACATGCGAATATGCTACAACTAATAGTACAACAACTTGGAATCTCCATCTCAGTCGGGTAACTTGAATTCTCCACATGCAACAATTATTTTGGATTCGTTGATCATTTAACTGGTTGATCATTGAGTGTGGTTGAAGTTCCACTTCCACAACTTGACCTCCACTAGTTCTTTTGACAGTTAGAGTTAGTTTAACTGACAGTAACTCAAATTAACTTAAATAGATTGCTGAACATTAGCAATCAATGATACTAAAATAAACTCAAGCTTCCGCAACTTGAATTAATTAAGTTAACTGAGTTAACAAGTGTCATGTCACCTCAGTTAACTACCTTAGTTAACTGTACCAATCAGTGACATTCTGAAGATCTACTATCGTATTATAGAGTTCAAAATAGATATCAGCAAAGATCACCCTCTCTTCTCAATCAATCAATCAATCAGACTTAATTTCCTTATAGAATAGTTCTACATTCAGATCTAGGAGGAATTCATTGACAGACAACAGTGAAACAATACAATTTGACCGGATAGATTAGTTAGATCTGAACATAAGCTTTTCTTTTTGTATACGATACTTGAAAGAGTCGAACCTACACGTACATGTGCTTTGGCTGAGACAAACCTACGTACAGATCTGCAAATTTTGGCTCAGAACTTTGCTGTAGTTTCAAACTTCAGACAAACCCAAATCATGATAGATAACAAGTAGAACAGGCACAAAAAATCAGGTCTGGTCTCAACCAATATCAGATCATTCAAGAATAAGTCATTTCAAGTCTCATGATTCCTGATCTAATGTTGAACTCAAGGTGCACATGAAAATTTCAGATCCAGTCCCAAACATAACCCTGCATCATAATATATACTACAGATAGAAGTATTCCTTAGAATCTCATTGCTTGCACACCTTGGCATAATGATCTTCTCGTCCTTATATACTCTTAGGCCTTTCTCAATACCTTGGACCAAAACCAATTAGAACTAATACCTTGGACCCAAAACCTAGGGTCAATACCTTGGATCAAATGCCTCAAACCAATTACCTTGGACCAAAATACCTTGTATCAAATACCTTGGACCAAAAACTTGGTTTTCCAACATGGACGTGCTTTTCCTCCTGTGCAAGTGTGTGTATACATTATACGCTACTTTTGTTCTACTAAATCGTGTGTATATGCGCCTTGGACAAAGTGAACCAACGTATACCTCTCTTTCTTCATTCTTTGGATTCTAATCTGTAATCCTTTGCCATTGACCTGTTGCACTGTGAACTTTCATTTAAGTGAGTTTCCATCAAGGACGAAACCTGTATCATAATGCCAACAATCTCCCCCTTTGGACTTTATGGAAAAAACAACACCAAGACACTCTACCCCTTTGACATCAAGGGCAATGGGTGGACTAAGATATTCTCTCCCTTATGTTGTTCATGCTCCCCCTAAGTACATGCTGAATTGTCTAATTGAGCTCCCCTTTGTACATGCTGAGATACACTGAAACCATCCATGCTCCCACTGAGCATAAGTAGAGTCTGCAAAAATATTCTCCAAAAGAATGACTCTATAAATCAACTATGTAAGTATGGCCTTCCTATCACTAATGACTCATACATACATCCATCGCCCAACCAAGTGGGGATATACCATTTAGGAAGGCATATTTTATATCAAGTTGATAGACCTTCCATTTGTCTTGAGTTGTTGTGGAGAAAATGGTTTTGACAGTGTCTAACCTTGTTAATGGACAAAAAGGTTTCACCATAGTCGACACCAAACTATTGTGAGAACCCTTTGGCAAACAACCTTGCCTTATGTTTCTCAATTTCTCCTTTTTCATTCAACTTGGTCTTATATACCCATTTTAAACTAATCTTGGTTTTGACTCCTCGGAGATCAACTAATTTCAATGGTTCATCTCTATGGAAGAAATGTCTTGGTCCATTCCATTAACCCAATGCTTTTCTTTAACTTCTTCTTCAAAATGACTTGGCCAAAATGAAAGAAATGAAAACATATTTTGTTGGTTAAACTCATGCTTCCACTCATATATTTCTCTAGTGCTTCATTTCTTATTACTGTCTTCTGATGATGTTAAATCACTGGTGGACTCACTGCTTGAAGATGAAACATTTTAAGAATGGTATGGTTGTTCTTCAACCTGCAATCTTGGTGGTTGTGATGAATAAAAAAAATTATTTGAAGCTTCATCAACATGATCTAACAAAGATTTTTTTTTTTTTTTACATCTTTGCTTATAAAAAATTCTTAGTAACTAGATTGTAAATTCTGTAGGCCTTTGATTGCGCACTAGAGCCTACAAAAATACATCTTTCACTCCTATGATACAACTTCTTTCTTAACTTCTTAGGAACATGTGAAAATGCTACTCATCCAAAAATTCTAAAGTGAGATACATTTACCTCTTTACCTTCCCATGCTTCTTGAGCTACTATATCTTGGAAATTGGTTGTTGGAGATCTATTGAGAACATACACTATTGTCAAAACTGCTTCATCCCAATAGTTATTTGACAACTTCTTATCACGGAGCATAAATCTTGCCATGTTCATGATTGACTAATTTTTACTTTTTGGGACTGCATTCTATTGTGGAGTATATCTTGTTGGAGCTATACTCTCCCCCTCTGTTGGATTTGAGTACTTTCCAAGGCTTTCCACTCTACTTTTTTGCTTTTTCTTTGAACTCTTCAAATCTTGAGAAATTATATGATTTTTTTTTAAATACACCCATATATTCCTATTATAATCATCAATGAATGTTAGAAAATAAATATTACCACCAATGGAATGTGTCTACATTGGGCCACATATATCTATATGGACTAGCTCTAAAGGCTCTTTTTCTCTAGAGGAAGATGTGGGAAAGCGATCTCTTTTATGCTTTGCTAAAACACAAATTTCATAATTACAATTTTTTTCATTCATAGTAGGGAGACCAATGAACATTGAATTTTTTTGAAGCATACTTACACTCTTGAATGGGATTTGGACATAGCTAGAATGTCATCACTAAGAATCATATATTCTTGACACATTGTGGACAAAATAATGTGAGAGATTTCTACTTCTAAGAGCCAATGGAAACATCCTATTCTTGGTTTTTTCAACCTTTTCTATCAATCTTCTATTGGGAGGTTTGCCATAGATACAACATGTGTTTCCGTGAAATATTACATCATAACCATGTTCCATCAATTGTCCTACACTAATAAGGTTAGGCTTCATATGTGTAACATAATAAACATCTGGAATGTATTTGTGTTGATTTTTTTTAGTAAGAATAGGGACAATACCTTTCCCTTAAGATTTAATACAAGAACGATTTCCAAGAGTAATTTTTGATATTATGTAAGTATCAAGATAAGAATGTAGATTTTTGTTACCTATCATATGATTGTTGCAGTCTCTCTCTAGCAACTAAATGTACTTGTTGTGAGTGTCTTTGGAAAGATGGAAAGAAAGAAACGTCGACCAAAAAACATGAGCACTGTGGAAAATCCGAGCTCCTTTCAGAAAGAAAAATTGTTTTAGAGGATTCTCCTTCATTGTTGGAGAGATGAACATTGCCTATTTGCTGATCTGACTATTTATCCCTACATTCATGTTCATAATTTGCAAATTTCTTGCAGTAATAGCATTGGACAGTAGATTTTCTCCACGGCCTGCTTCTCTAAGTTTGGTTTTTTGGAGGTCTCCACTACTCTACACCATGATGATGTTATGATCTATCTCTGCTTCGGCCTCTACCTCGCTTTTTTCTACCTCTATATCCTCTATCTCTGCCTCTACCAAAACAAACTTTTGCTCTAAAAGCTTGTTCCATGGAATCTTCTACCAAGTTTAATCTTGTTTCGTGTGCTAGATGTGATCTAGTCAATTGTTCTACTCAGAAAGTCGTAAAATCTTTAGATTCTAGAATGGTTGTGACAATCATGTAATATTTCTTGGGCAGATTTTGAAGGACTTTTTCAACAATCTTCTGATCTGTAATGGGTTCACCAATGAGTTTGATCTTATCAACTATTCCCATGACTCTAGTCATGAGCTAATCCACATTTTTTGTGTCATTCATTTTCAGGGTCTCGAATTGTACTCTCAATGTCTACAATTTAATTGCTTTTATTGTATCATTACCTTGATACTCAAATTTCAAAATATCCCAAGATTCTTTTGTTGTTGATGTGTCAGTTATCTTGTCGAAGATAGAGTCATTGAATGAGTTTTGTATCCAACATTTGGCTATGTGTGCCTTTCTTAGTTCAATACCTACATTCCTTTGTTATTGGTCATGGCCACCTATACTTCTTGGTTCAGCTCTATACAGGTGTTCTGAAGTGCATCCCAACACTCTTGGGTTTGCAAAAAAGTATTCATTCTTAAAGACCAAAACTCGTAATTATTTCCAAGAAAGGTTGGGGTCTGTGGCAAAGAGATCGAGTAAGCCATTTCTTCAAATGTTGATGTGCACACCTTTTTACAATGTTCTTTCCGAGACTTAAAAAATGGCTTTAGAAAAGATGCAACACTTTTTGTTTGAATAACAAACTCTACCTGTTTCCCTTTTTTAGAAAATAATATTTTTATTAAATAAACTCTTTTATTTTAAAAGTTTATTTTAAATAAAAAATATTAATACAAAATCCCCTTTTTAAAAAATTACTTTAAAAAAATGAGACTCTATAAAAATAGCATCCTCCCTTTTGAATATGAGAACACTTCATCACTTCAATAAATAAAAAAACTTTTCGAGTTGTGTAAAATCTCCCCTTTTAATAGAAATTGTGAACCACAAAACTTAATTCCTCATGGAACCCTCATTGAGTTGACTTGCATGATTTTAGCCAATGAATTTCTTTGTGGAGCCTACTATGTTCAATGACCAAACATGCACCGCATTTCCTGATGTTGATGGGTAGTGTTGCAGTGCCATTTTTCCCAGTTTCATACTTATTTTTAGTGGATCAATGCAGATGCTCAAAGGAGCATGGGTGTGTTCGGCCCAAAAAATTAAAAACTTTAATGACCAGTTTTGAATCAGTTTCAAAATCAGAAAGTTCTTCGCCTTCTTCAATTAATTACCAAATTCATTATCTTTTCCTTCTCAACTCTGGCTTTCGTTGTTCTTTCTAGAGTCTTATGCGACCTAGAGCTTTGATACCATGACAAAGAATCGAAAATGGAAAAGTGGAGTAGATATTTCTCTTCTCAATATTCAAAATAGGTGAATAGATTACATTGTAAACATCAAAAACAAATGACTGGAATAGAACACGACACCTATGGAGTAGAACTAAAGTAAAATTGAACTGTCTATGACACCTATCGGATAACAGAATCAAATGTGATGATACCTAGCACACAGTGAGATTAATAACTCAACATTTATTAGACTTGGTTTGTTAGCAGATCTTATTATCCAACAAGTTTTTCAACAATAATCTAATCCTATATATGTAATGGTTTGCTAGCTTGATGAAATGTAATAGGGTGTGTGTGGTGCAGTCTCTTAAGTGAATTTGATTGTCTCACCTGACAGTCACAACCCTTCTTCATATTTTTCCTTGTATGTTTGTTATTCTGATATGGTATCAGAGCGAGAGTCGTGAGGATTGAGTTGAGCGTGAATATTCTGTGAAACGAGCTAAGGTGTAGTTGCATGGCATGTTGTCACTTCTGATTTATTGGTGTTTACAAAACTATGTGTTCCTAGTGCGTAGCAACCATTGTGTTACATATTGAAGATTGAACCTATGAGATCGTTGAAGCAAGGTCATGGAAAGAAACTGAGGGTCACATTATTGTTATGTATGCACTGAGCCTAGGAAAGTCTCCATTCCAATTGATAATGAGGAGTTGAAGCATTAAATCGAAACCAGTATTGATATTTGTTTTGTTTAAAATATGATTTGTATTGATGTTTGGTTGAGATATTTTCTCAACTAGTTGATTGTATGGTTAACATAGAATTTCTATCTTGAACCAATAATTGTTATATTTATGTTTGATGTTTAATAAAATACAATTATGTTTTAAGTGTTCAATTAGTTTCTCAAATTGCTATCAAAGCCCATGTGGCCCTAGTCCCTCATGGGGAGTTCAAGGACATAGGAAGAGTAGTATGTGGAATAATATTATTTTTTAGTTTTTAGTTTGTCCATCAAATTGTTAAGTACTACTTCAAGATGTTTGTGTTGAAAACTGAGCACGTGTAATTATGTTATGTCTACATCTTGCACCCGACTGAAAACATGTGACTTTGACAATTTAAATTTATCTCAATTATGCCTAGTTCTTATGCAGAGATCTTCTTTGCTTCTCGTGCTCAAATCTAATGCTCTATTTTTTCAATGGCTTTTTGTTGTTAGAGTACCACTGAAAGTGAAATTTTATGGATTGGTTTAATACTCAACTAATATAATACTGAAGCTTACTATGACATTAACTAGTCTAGGCATCATGGTTGAACTTGGAGAGTCGTCGAGGTTTGTGAAGATCGATTTGACATGAATTTGACCCTGGTGCTAATTTGACAAGTCATCACTTGCCAAGTGAGTAGAGGGATGTAAGGCATCAAAGCTCACCACCATGTCAATTTGTTCATTGGAGCTGAGTAAAACAAGTGGTGAGCACCAGTATTATAGCAATAATGGTGCAACTCCTAGGCTGTCTACTTTACTCTTATCAACCCGGTAGTTCGTAACAAACTTGGAAGTGTTGGTGTTGTATGCAAATGTACTAGTTCTTACTGCAGGTTGTCACTTGGTCATCCGATGCAAGATCACTAGGAGCTTGAGCCAACTTCTTCGGATTCTAGAAGAATCTCTATATGTGATGAAATGAAAGAAAGATAGATGCTATTCTAACTACAGAAAGGAGAAAGACTGAAATGTAAAGCAAACCTAGTGAACCCTAATTAACCAACTACTTCTACTTTTATAGAAAGGGCTATGAAAACCATGAAAGGAATGCCATTACCTATTCAATGAAGTAAAAAACATCTAACTATCTTATCTCTGGAAGTAAATAAGCATAAGACATATTTTTGGATTTTTATGTATTTTTATGTGAAATTGACATGCATGTAATTTATTGTGTGTGAATGTGGCAACGAATAGGTGGTGTTGAAGGGTGGTTTTGGGACTTGAGAGGATGTAGGATGGTGTGGATGGGTCCTAGGAGGTCCCAAGTGGCCTTCTAGAGTCTTTTCCTGCACTCACCCTTCAAAAGAAAGCCTACAAGAAAATCTAGAGGAGGACACAGGAAATCTATAGGAGGAAAATAAGGAATCTACAAGAGGCCTACAGGAGGAGGTCAAGAGCAATTTGCACTATTTTGAGGGTGTGAGAGTGGGTGAAAAAGGTGGATGAATGTTGGAATCAGGTGTTAGGTTTCCTAAGGTCTACCATGAATCACCAAGAGAGAAAAAGATGATTGGGTTCAAGGAGAGAGGAAGAAGTTTTATGGAAATATGCAGGAAAATAGGGCAGAATTGAGATAAGATTTGGGAGACCTATAGAGCATGGATCAGATGGAGGGTGTGATTACTGATAAGTTGGCTTACTTCTGGAAGAGATCTGCTACAAAGAAACAAACATTTAACCAAGAAAATCAACCAATAAGTGAAATGATTGCATTTAGGAAAAACAGGGTTTTGCATAAAAATGGTCTAAACTATGATCTATGAAAGGAAATGTTGAGAAATGATGTAGGAAAGGAAAGAATGAAAGAATAATTTTGCAAATCAAGAATTGAGCATGATGAAGAAGATCTAAAGCAAAGAAAAGCTGGACTATTAACCTACTAAAAAGTTGCAAACACTAGAAGTCCTATGAAGGAAGAAAATTTGTGTTTTTGGGGCAGCAAGAGGGTCTTTGCCTCAAATCATGGTCCCAAAGGGAGGGAGAGAGGCCTAGGCACTATTGCAAGCCTTTTGAGTCTTCGTTGATCAGTATTTAACCTACTATAAAAATCACAAATGGAAGGAAACTACTGAATCATAAAAAACAACCTATTCTTAATGATAAAACAAATACAGCTAACAGCAAACTAATCTAAAAACTGAAATAAAACATACAAATACAAGTAAAGAGGAGCTTGGATGCTTTGATTGGGCCCTAACCCAAGAGCTTCAACTCTCTGAGGTAACTCAGTGTTATCTCAAAAACGATTCCATCTTTATTTTCAAAACAATAGCAAGATTACATGAAACTGTCACAAAATAATAAGCTCGAAGTTGGAGCAGAGTTTTTATAAGAAAAAATCCAACAAAAATCTGACCCTAGTGATGCTCTAGGCCCCTCTACTTATACAAATGAAGCTACCAATAGCTTCCTTAAAATTAGGGAGGCTTGGCTCCCAAAACTCGAGATAATCATTAGTCATCCTTCACTTGCTCAGATGCCTTCTAGTGCATGATTCGGTTGCTTGTACTCTGAGCCGAATGTAGGAGAATTTGAAGTGAGGAGTAATAAATGAGGGGGATTCCCTCCTACAATTCCTCTCCTTTGTCCACTTCAAGTTATTACTGCCATTTTCCCACTGGATCCTTGACTTTGACCTCAAAATCCATCAATAATTTGCATTAAATACATGTTAGACCACATGGAACAATAACTAACTCAACTCACTTTATAAGCGTAAATATAATTAGAAAATCATACAATAAGCTAAGAGAATGGTTGATTTGACTAGGTTAGGAGGTAAAATGAGCCCATATAATTACCCATTTATGAGGCTCATAATCACCCCCTACTAAAAGTGTTGCTCATCCTCTAGTAACTTAGTCAATCTCCTCATCCTTTATGGCCTTGGTGGCCTCCCTAGCATCCCAGGCTTTGATCTAGTCTGCACTTATTTTCCATAGAATCCTACCTTCCTGTCTATCTCTTTCCACTAATCCTCATCTTCTTCTTCTCTTATGCCTTCCAGCATGCCTAACAGGAGTGGGGGACTTACTTTAAAGCCAATCCAATTGACCTTTAGCCTCTGCATGGAGTTCTTGTACATTGGCACTCTTTTCAATGCCTCCTTCAGCCTCATGGGGGAATGGTATTCCCTAATCTGCAAACTATGTGGTAAGGTGTTCCATCTCCTCATGCATGCTTGCACACAGTCATCCCTAAGTAGCCTTTGCATATCCTCAAAGTGTGCAATGGCTTGTGCCTAATTGGTGAGACATCTAGGGGAAATCTAAGGGTCATTAGCAAGTAGGTTGTGTGTGTTGATGAGTGCCATAGGATCTAATGGATCAGATCTTATCATTAGTGGCTCATTCTGCTCCTTTACCATCAATCTTTTTATTTTTCTGACCTTAATTCTCCATGGTTCATCCATGAGGACATGGTCATTAATTGCAAGTCCCCTAGCTTGGCATTAGGGTCTCACACATTCATATCTGTGAGGCCCATGTTATGTAGGTAGAATTCTACCATCTTTGCCTTATCCTCTGACGTGCTTTGGTCACACAGATCCATAAACTGCCTGTAATCCTGAAAAGGCATTGTGCCTATTTGTGCCAGAGTCTTTATCTGGAATTGTAACCATTGGTCCTTGAGATAGATGCCATAGGATTTGGTTGGTGTTCTGCATTGCAATGCCTCCATGGATAAGTTGGCCATGCATGCGAGTTGAGTCTCTTTCTCTTGCAGCTACTTCCTTAGAAATTCAATTTCAGTTTCAAGGTGGCTTCTTGTAATTGCTTCCCTATCTCTAAGAGCACTCAACTCTCTACCCATTTCTTTGAGTTTGTTTTCCATATGGCCAACATCCTCAAGTCCTTTGGATTTGGCTATTTGCATCCACCTATGTGTTCTTACTCTTTCTTTCTCCAATTCAAAGAATAGTGGTATTGCAAATTTTTGTGGGATTATCCTTCCTCCTTCAAGTAGATTGTAATAAGAGGCAAGACTAGGCTGGAGATTGGGTTTTTGTAGCTCTTGTGCTTCCTCCTCACCTGTGGCTATTCTTCTATCCTTTTTCTCAAGTTGTTGGGTCTCCTGTAGTTTTGACAGTGTCTCCTGTAGAACTATCTGAGCCTCTTGTAGGACTGTTTTTGGGTCATGTAGTACTACCTTTTCCTTCCATGTGGAAGATATAGGAGTCCCCCTCCTTTCATATGTTATAGGTGTATTAGAAGGGGATTCTTTCCCTTCAGCAGAGGGTGAATCTTCAATTTTAATTGGCACTTTTGAAGAGGGCTGATGGTTGCATGTTTTGATCCTTGTGCTCTTCTTAGCCCTGAAATACATGGAGGCCTATCTTTTCCTCTTTTTCTTTAGCTTGATTGGTGTACTGAGGGTAGTGAGGGCAGTTTCTACCTCCTTTTCCAGAGTCTCAAGGGACTCTTCTCCTTGTTCTTCCTTTTCTGCCTCTTTTTCTCCTCCTTCTATCTCTTTTTCTGTCTCTGCCTACTCTATTTCTTCAGCTCTCTCCTCCTCTATCTCAGTTTCTTCCTCCTTCCTTTATTGTTCTGCTAAGTCACCAGTGGCTTCATCTTCTCCCCCTTACTACTCTTCCTCCTCACTGCCAGTAGGAATGACATCATAGGTTAAGGCCTTTATGTCATCCTCTGCTGTCATGTTTCGAAAAAATTCCCATTATATAAGGAGTGTAAAGGTATGGAGGGCTTCCTCCACTAGGATTTTGATTAAGCCATGGTGAGCTAGCTACTCTGAATTTCTTGCTTGAACCATAGTGCTGGAATCAGTGAGGGACTACAAGAGGAAGTAGGGGATACTAAGCTTCTGAGGTGCTGGAGTGTCCATGCCATACCTTAATTCTTGGAGCATTCTAAAGTGATAACCATAATCAATGTTGTACCTCCCCTCACAGGAAATGTATTTGATTATTTGATAGCTAACCTTATCCCAAGGGTATGGTATGCTAGCCCTTCTAATGCCATTTTTATCGTCTACAGGGGTTTCATTGTTTTGGAAAAAGTTATTCTTGGTAGCCTGGCCAATTGTTTTCTCATCCTTACTCCAAGGCAGCCCAAGAGGAAGGGTAGTGACTATTGGGTAGCAAAGGCCCAGCGTAATGGTTTTAGGGCTTAAAGCCCACAATTTTGGGTAAAGGTATGGTAAAGAGTCTACCAGATGCACAGAGCGTGAAGTGAAATGAGTCAAGTTAAAGGGTTGTCCGCCCAAAAATAATATAAAATGAGTTAGCCTTTCCATGGTCTGCGGGCCATGGAAATGTATAAATAGAGGAAGGCTCTATGGTTATAAGTCAGTTGTTTTTAGGAAATATTTTTCTTGATCTGGAATGTAATGGGTTTATGAAGTAAGAAGTCTTGGAGTATCTGTAAGTCCGAGTCAAGGGTGTTGGTAGAGAGATAAAGGCTCTGCAGTTATGTGTGCAAAGGCCTGGTAGGGTCCGCAACTGGGTGCACAGACCCCTGTAGCTAAGTGCGCAAGACAGATTTGGTTGTACTGAAGAGAAGATCAATAAAGATAAGAATTTCCGAGTCATTGTGTGGTTTCTTGCGGATCTATCTGTTGCTTATGTTCTGAATATATGTATGATCTGTTATATGAGCTTGTATCTTTCTTTATAATTGCATGCACGGGGTTTTAAGTTTAAATGTTTTCTTAAAGACTGTAAAGAGTAGATCTGATCTATAATAAACTCATAAATAGTAACTCTTAAAGAAGTGCCTTGTTTAGGATCTATGCAGAAGTAAAGTAGCGCGAAGCCACAGAATGGTTCGCAAACACTCCAAACCACATCAAGACATCCCAAGGTTGTGGAAACCTAGTTCCAATGCCCTCCCCTACTACCTCAGGTGAGACCTTAGTCCAAGCTCCAGGGACTATATCCGAAAGGGCTATTAAAAAATTTACTGCATAACATAAATAATTACTGAGAGGAATAAATATAAAAATAACCAGCAACAACTATAAACATATAAACATAAATGTTTATTCGAGAAAACCCCAAATCTGGGGAAAAACCAAACCATAATGAAATTTCATTATCCTTGGCCAAAACCCTGGCCAATCAGACCAAATGAGCCTTCACCGCTCACGTCCAGGTCTTGCATTACAATGAAGTCCTTCCAGCCTTTTATAAGCTCCATTACATATAATACCATGTGTAGAATACTATGAGTGCACAATACCATGTGCCCCAAAACCATCACTATTTAACCTGGTCAAGTTTGACTCTATCTTGAGTCAAGTTTACCTAACAATTCCTCTCTTAAACTTGACTTGGGGTTCCTTGACTAACTCTAGCCAAACATGCTAAGTGAGACAATCCTGCTCACTCTAGCTCTTACCCCCCTCAAATTGTTTACCCGGGGTATTGTTAACCTGACATCCCCCGTATCACCTAGGTCTAACCCAAACTTTACCGGTGATCACCAAGGGGTACACATGCCTTACCAGGTCTTACAATAGTATGCCCATTTACATGTAATAATTTTGACTTCATTAATTTTTTTTATTTTTGTTTTTGCTGCTACGATTCTAATCCATCCTCTCTCAATTTTATTTTCTCAAAAACTTCTATCAAACCACTCCAATTGTGAGCCCGAGAACCTTGTAGATTCTAGCACCGGTGGACTCACATAGTAGAAAACGAACAATTTTCGAAGTTGCATGAACAATTTTCTTCTGCTGACCTGCATGCGGCCCATGCCTACTCCATCTTTCAACATGACATAGAACACACAGGAAATATCCCTTCTCGATTCCCTACGAAAAAAGCTCCAAACAAAATCAGCCGTTACGGTGCTATCTTCCACACATTCTCCTTGAGGTTCTTTTGCATATGATTGTTCCACCATTATTTTCCAGACCCAGATTTGAAAAAACTGCATTCATCTCATCAGGCACTATAAACCCTTGGCATCAAAGAATCCCTTTGAAGCCAATATCTGGCTCTGATACCAATTGTTAAAAAATTTATTGCATAACATAAATAATTATTGAGAATTACTGAGAGGAATAAATATAAAAATAACTAGCAACAACCATAAACACATAAACACAAATGTTTATCCAGGAAAACCCCAAATCTAGGAAAAACCCAACCATAATGAAATTTCATTATCCTTGGCCAAAACCATGGCCAATCCGACCAAATGAGCCTTCACTGCTCACCTCTAGGTCTTGGATTACAATGAAGTCCTTCCAGCCTTTTATAAGCTCCATTACATATAATACCACAGGCAGAATACTATGAGTGCACAATACCATGTGCCCAAAAACCATCACTGTTTAACCTAGTCAACTTTGACTCTATCCTGAGTCAAGTTTACTTAACAAGAGCCAGTAGCTACGGGATTTGTTTGGCTAATAACTCTTTCGAACCTGGGTCAGGGCTCAATAAGCCAACAAATGGTTCTGTTGCTTGGACCAAGATCTACCTAAGGGATGTCTGATGTCAGAACAATGGAACCCTACAAAGAAAGGGCTTGAAGATTGGTTGGATCAGAAGCTTCACAAGTTCGTGGTTTAGGAAAACAGAAATCCACGGATATCAGAAGAAGGTGGTTGGATCATTACATATACACAAAGATCCATGAGATTTTTTTCGCCTCATTCTCAATAGAGTTGTACGAGTGGATCACGAGGCTAGCTGATAGCATGGGAAGGTGCAGACTAGATCAACCCATTGTGTGGATTTCGGAATTGGTGCGCAGGCTAGAAGCATATGAAGACAAAATTGCATGTGTAGTGTTAGGTCCCTATAATACTAGTGATTACCCCATTACTATTGTATTTATATCCCTTATTAATATTTTTGTGCCCCTATTGTCCCCATATTGTTATTACTATGCCCCATGGAATCCCTCTATTGTTATTTTTGTGCCTTTATATTATTATTGTTAGGTCAGCTTGGTTATATTGTGACTCCTTAGACTCCTATATATAGAAAGGAGGTTTTATCATTTGAATCATCCAAGAATTTTTCATTTATGTAATGTAAAGAAGGTTTCCCCTTTGAAGAGGCTAAATTTTAAGGTGTTAATATATCTCTTCTATCTTTTTGTGAGCTGGTTTCATAACATTTGGTATCAGAGCTTTGAATTCTAGGGTCTCGCTACTCCAAACAAGTCATCGTGGCATTTTCAATATAAATTGTTTTATGCAACATTTTAGATGCTAAAAAAAACACTCATTTGAGAAGAAGTCACACTAAACCTTGGATCCGAATTTCAGAGCATTTCGCACAATATTTACAGAGATATGATCTCAAGAATTCGATCTTTTTGCAGACTCCTGAATTACATTCCAAACAGGTGACCTGGGGAAAATAGTCATAACTTTTGTTTTGAGCATCAGATTGAAATTTTGTAAGAAGTTACAAAAAGAGGATGGACTGTAGTTTCCTGTGTATATTTTTAAGATCCTAAGGTCCAAACAATGACACGTAGCACTTCATGAAAGTTCGCTCTTCTTAAAAGGTATATAATTAGGTCATCTTGGGAGGTTGTGCATAACTCTTTCTTGGATAATCTAAATTCGATTCGATTGGTGGCATTGGAAAGAGGACACAAAGGGTTACCGTAGGTGACAATTTCAAAACTAGAAGATCTGAAATTACATTAGAGGCAATATCGAGATCCTACAAAGTGAAAAAACATGTATAGATTTTTTTAAATTTTTGCTTAATCTTGGTTTGAAAAATTATTTTGAAGGAATTAAAAGGGCATAGCATAGAATTATTATTAGTAATTGATGCCCCAAGGAAAGAAAATGCAAACACCTAATAAGCAACCTGAAATCTCTAGCATGACTTATGAAGAAGAGGAAGAAACGCAACATGATATATCAAAATTACAAGACCAAGTGCAACAAATGTTACTCACACAAAAGGTAACATAATATAAGATGGATGGTTTAAAGAAAGATGTAGAAGCTAAGATGAATGTTGTGGAAGCTAATATGGATGATTTGAAGATAGCTTTGAAGACAGATTTGAAGACAGGCATGGCAAATTTGAAGATAGATTTGACAAATTTTCTACAAGAAAAACTTACTAATGGTGAAAGGGTAGTAAAGGAAATTCGTGATGAGAAAAAAATAAATGTTAATCATGATTTCATAGAATCTAATGTGGATCTAAGATCCACTATATTCCAATAATCAATATGAGGAATTTTGACGGCAAGGATCCCGCAACATGGATACTACAGATGGAGCAATTTTTCGATCTCAATAATGTGCAAAACACACAAAAGGTACGTATTGCCACTTTATATTTGGAACCAAATCACTTTGTATGGTACCAATGGCTTTGCTCTCATAAAAAATTGTAACTTGGGCAATTTTTACGGAAGAATTGAAAGCACATTATGAGGATAAAAAAAGCAACACTTTTTTTAGCCAACTGATAAGTCTCAAACAAAAGGGTTCAATGATGGAGCACATTGAGGACTTCCAAAAATTTAACATAAGGGTAAAAGATATTCCAGAAGAGCATAGGATTGATGTGTTCATAGGGACTTTAAAGGATAATATCCAACATGAGGTTTGCCTTTAGGAACCTGATTCATTTGAGAAGGCATTAAGTTTAGAGAGAAAAATGGAAAGAAAATTTATGGCAATGAGGAAGCCTACCACTCATAACTATAAAGATCAAAGTGTTGTTGCCCCTAGCCTTCCACAACCTATAAGGTTGACACCACAACAATTGGAAGAAAAAAGAGCAAAAGGGCTTTGTTACAATTGTGATAGCAAATACACTAAAGGTCATAAGTGTGCTGAGAAGAAATTATTCTACATAGATTGTGAAGAGGAGGAAGAAAAGGAATAAGAAATGTCAAAAGAAGAGGATATACTCCAGGAACAAACCCTAGATAAAGAATTAATGAATCCAACCATACCTTGTAATGCATTGGCTAGAATTACCACTCCTCAAACCATCAAGATAGAAGGACATATCAAGAAGGAAAAGGTAATAATGTTGATTAATTCAGGAAGTACCCACAATTTTATTCATTGTAAGATAGCAAAAGAATTGAATTGCTTCCTATATCCAGCACCAGAGTGTCAAGTAATGGTTGCATGTGGAGGAAGAATAAATCTCTCTGGAAAGTGCCATAATATCAAGCTATCCATGGGAGAATATGTATTGAGTAGCCCAATGCTTTCCATTCCAATGGGAGGTGCTGATGTTGTACTAGGAGTCCAATGGCTACAATCCCTCGGTACAATAGCTTTTAATTTTCAAGAACTTTTCATGAGATTTTCTATAGAAGGAAAGGAAGTTGAATTAAGGGGTATTGCAGGGAAACCAGGAAAGGTAATAAGCTCTAATGGTATGACAAAGATTCTAAGAAAGGAGCAAAGAGCTGTAATTGCACAATTATTCTCGCTAGATGTTTCCACATCAGAACCATCTATTTCTCCAGATCTCCAAAAAGTCCTCGACAATCATTCCAAGGTATTTGATACTCCCAAAGGTCTCCCACCTATGTGTGATCATGATCATGCTATTCATCTGATTCCAGGAAGTGTTCCTCCGAACATCAGGCCGTACCGATATCCCTATGTCCAAAAGAGTGAAATTGAATGTATGGTTTCAAAAATGCTAGAGGCTCGTATAATTCAATCGATTCAAAGTTCTTTCTCTGCTCCAATAGTATTGGTGCACAAGAAGGATGGATCATGGCGCATCTGTCTAGATTATAGGAAGCTCAACAAGCTCACTATTAAAGATAAGTTCCCCATTCCTATCATTGATGAATTACTCGATGAATTCCATGGATCAATTTACTTCACCAAGTTGGATCTTCGTTTAGGATATCATCAAATCAGAATGAAGATTGAAGACATTCTGAAAATAGCATTTAGAACTCATGAGGGTCATTATGAATTTCTGGTCATGCCTTTTGGCCTTACCAATGCACCTTCAACATTTCAAGGTTTGATGAATTCAATTTTCAAACCATTACTTAGAAAATTTGTGTTAGTGTTTTTTGATGATATACTAATCTACA
Organism: Pinus taeda; assembly: GCA_000404065.3. Classification (NCBI taxonomy): domain Eukaryota; kingdom Viridiplantae; phylum Streptophyta; class Pinopsida; order Pinales; family Pinaceae; genus Pinus; species Pinus taeda. The sequence continues at coordinate 163,401 of APFE030432276.1, read as the reverse complement.
GCAAGTCTTGGAAGGATCATGTTGAACATGTTGACAGGGTGCTACAACTATTGAAGGAGAAACATTTATATGCAAAAAGATCCAAATGTTTTTTCAGAGTCAAGGAGGTGGAATATTTGGGTCATATTGTATCTCATGAAGGAGTTAAGGTAGACCCTAGCAAAATTAAAGCCATTAAGGAATGGAAACTTCCCACATCCATAAAGCATCTGCGAGGATTTCTCGGGTTGACAGGGTATTATCACAAGTTTGTTAAGAATTATGGGAGAATAGCAGCACCTCTAACAACATTATTGAAGAAAGATGCATTTTCATGGACTCCAGAAGCAACAAAGGCCTTCGAACATCTTAAAGAGGCAATGTGCCAAGCACCTTCTTAGCTACACCGGACTTCACAAAAACCTTTATTGTGGAATGTGATGCTTCAGGAAATGGAATTGGTGTTGTTTTAATGCAAGAGAAAACCATTTCTTTTGAAAGTCGTCCAATCAAGGGAAAGTTTTTACACAAAGCTATTTATGAGAAGGAAATGTTGGCAATACTCCATGCACTTAAGAAATGGCGACCCTACCTAATGGGAAGACACTTCAAGGTAAAAACGGATCATGATAGCCTTAAATACTTTTTAGAACAAAGATTATCCTCTGAAGAGCAACAAAAGTGGGTCACAAAGATGTTGGGTTATGACTTTGAAATCATCTACAAAAAAGGGAAGCAAAATGTGGTGGCAGATGCACTCTCAAGAAAGGATGAGGATGTGGAAGCATTGTTGTGCGCCCTTTCTATTATCCAACCAGATTGGATAAACGAAGCAAGGGAGGAATGGAAGAATGATGAAGAAGTGTGGGCATTTATTTGAAAGTTACAACAATATTCCACTATGTCGAATACATTTAGCTGGAAAAATGATTCGTTATGGTACAAAGATCGCTTATACCTCTGTAAGAATTCCTAGCTAAAACAAAAGATTCTTATGGAATTGCACACTTCTCCCTTAGGAGGGCACTTACCACAGGGTTAAGAAGGAATTTTTTTGGGAGGGCCTTAAATCAGATATTCAAAAGTTTGTGGCGGAATGTTTGGTTTGCCAGCAAAATAAAGTTGAAACTATTAAGACACCGGATCTATTACAACCTTTATCCATTCCAAGCCAACGTTGGGAGGAGGTTTCAATGGATTTTATCACAGGTTTACCCAAGTCTGAGGGAAAGAGTGTCATCATGGTGGTAGTTGACAGACTTATCATAGCTCATCTTATCATCCTTAATCTGATGGGCAAACTGAGATAGTAAACAAATGTTTGGAAGGATATCTTCGTTGCTTTATATCTGATAAACAGACACAATGGGTCAAATGGTTGCCTTTGGCTGAATGGTGGTATAACACTTCCTTCCATAC
>APFE030432276.1:148291-161045 GCA_000404065.3 Pinus taeda | reverse complement strand
TGGATTTTATCACAAGTTTACCCAAGTCTGAGGGAAAGAGTGTCATCATGGTGGTAGTTGACAGAATTACCAAGTATGCACACTTTTGTGCATTATCGCATCCATTTAAAGCTAGTACAATTTCTATTGCATATATGGAAACAATTCAAAAGCTACATGGAAACCCAAAGATTATTGTAAGTGACAGAGATCCCATTTTCAATAGAAATTTTTGGACAGAATTATTTTCTTGTCTTGGTACTCAGTTAGCTCATAGCTCATCTTATCATCCTCAATCTGATGGGAAAACAGAGATAGTAAACAAATGTTTGGAGGGATATATTTGTTTCTTTGTATCTGATAAACAGACACGAATTACAATGGGTCAAATGGTTGCATCTGACTGAATGGTGGTATAGCACTTCCTTCCATACAGAAACAAGAATGACCCCATTTATGGCACTTTATGGATATAAACCACCATCCATCACATCATATTTAAGAGAAAATTCTAAGGTTCAAGTAGTGGAACATCACATCAAGCATCAACAACAAGTCCTCCAACTCTTAAAGGATAATCTCGTGTTGACGCAGAATAGAATTGAACAAAAGGCAAATCAACATCGAAGTGAAAGAAGTTTTGATGTAGGTGATTGGGTATTTCTACGGCTACAACCATATAAACAAGTGTCCCTCAAGAAGGATAATAATTATCACCGAAGTATTATAGTCCATACAAGGTGTTGCAAAAGATTGGTACTATAGCATACAAATTGGAGCTTCCTGCAGCTTCTCGAGTGCACCCAGTTTTCCATGTTTCATGTTTAAAGAAGGTTATAGGTGACAATTCGCTAGTTCAAACAATATTGCCAAAACTTGACAAGGAAGGAAAAACTATATTGGAACTGGAAGCAGTCACAGAAACAATAACTCGACAGCTACAAAATCAATCAATTTCAGAGTATCTCATCAAATGGAAGAACTTATCCGCTGAAGATTCCACATGGGAGGATGATAATTTTATACAGAAGCATCCAAAACTACTCAAGAATTGAGGACAACACTTTTTGAAGGAGAGGGGCATGTTAGGTCCCTCTAATACTAGTGATTACCCCATTACTATTGTAGTTGTATCGCTTATTAATAGTGTTGTGCCCCTATTGTCCCCGTATTATTATTATTGTGCCCCATAGAATCCCTCTATTGTTATTTTTGTGCCTTTATATTATTATTGTTAAGTCAGATTGGTTATATTGTGACTCCTTAGACTCCTATATATAGAAAGAAGGTTTTGTCATTTGAATCATCCAAGCACTATTCATTTATGTAATTTAAAGGAGCTTCCCCCTCAAAGAGGCTAGATTTTAAGCCGTTAATATATCTTTTCTATCTTTTTGTTAAATGGTTCCATAACATGCAGTAGATCACTGGATGGATCAGACAATAGGAGGGTTTATCACTGATTTTGCGATAGACACAACTGTGAGTTATAGTGAAGCAGAAAGGCACTTTCTCCAAGGGCCGCAGGGTAAATATATCAAATTGTTGAATACTTGGATTAAAATGTTGTTATGTGAAAAACGGATTATGTGCATTCATTAATGTCTGGCATAACGCAGAGCGGAATATGCTACTGAGGAACCCAAGGATTAGAGAACAACCCTCTGATTTCTATTTCATAAGAAACTGAGGAAGAACTCATAGGGTTCTCTCTAAAGAGTAGTCTGGTTGATTAAGAAACACATCCCATTGATACAACCACCATTCACGCCATCACCTACTTCACCTACATCGAATCCATCTTCATCGACCCCACGTCTGCCACCACCAAAGGTTGCAATGGTGAGTGCAATCAAATTACTGGTATTTAAAGGCGTAGGAAATGAGGAACCAGGTCAATTTTGGTTTGTGGTAAAAGATGTATGGGAAGCCCAAGGCATAACAGATGACAACATCAAAAAGGCTACTCTGGTTAGTGCGATGTAGGATCATGTGGTTATGTGGTATATAAAGTACTCAAGCGATCATCCGAATGTGGGAATAGCAACAATCCAAGATGCATTGAATAGAGAATTAAGTCGGCCAAAATCAGAGATGCAGTTGGTCATTGGGTTCAAGGAGATCACGATGTTACCTAGTGAAACCCCATGGGATCTGGACCAGAGATTGAAAAACAAAATCCACAAGGCTAACATGACATTGATGGATGTGCAACACTGCGCATCGTTTGTGGCATCATTGACACCACATCTGAGGATGACGCTATCACAGCAAAAGATCTCAGCTCAAGCTGAAGCATTAGAGACAGCAATGAGGTTGCATGAAACTCCAATCCAGGATCTGGGGTTGGGAGTTTAGAAAATCCATGCACAACTACAAAACCTATGCTTAGAAATGCAAAGCTTGAAGCAAGAAAGGGAAACCAAACCAAAGGCGTGTATAGAGGTAGGTTGCATTAAATGCAAAAGTCAAGGGCACGACAAGGACCACTGTCCCGTCTTTGTGAATTATCTGGCGGGAGGGGGCCCGATGCCATCGAAGTTGGAGGTACAAGCAGGGCCAAGTGTGGCATCCGTGCTCTAGTGTGCCATTTGTCAAGTAGGGGGAAAGCACACAACAAACAACTGCCACCTATTGCAGAAGTATACCCAGACCCCACAGCAGCTGTATTCCAAATTTTGTAGATCAGTGGGTCACGACGAGCGTACATGTCAAAGTTACGATTTAATGATGGAAAGTACCCCAGTCTATCAAGTGCAGACTAAAGCCATCGGCTACGCGGGGGGGGGTTTTAAGGACGCAGACAAGGAAGAGGAATGGGGCCTGGGCGAGGGTGGAGATAGCTAATTTTTTATAACTGCAAAGGGCCAGGGCACTATGCTCACGACTGTAATAATCCAAAAAGGATATCTTATCCATACTGTGAGCAATTTGACCATGAAATGGTAGATTTTCTGATGCTTATTGCCCAGATGCGTGAGAACGGGGTATTGTAGCCTACTCCAACTCAAAATGTCCAAATGATGAGGTCAAAACCCCGCAAAGAGGATCCCAGCATAAACATGGTACTAAGGAGCGGTGTAACCATAGGAGGAGATGCGAGGAAATAGATTGGAGACTATGAGAAGGGTCGCAATGCTCCTACAAGGGAACCTGACTTGGAAATAGAACAGGTGAAAGCGACTTCTAAAGAAGATTAGAAGATTTTCACAAAAGTCTCTACTCCAGGTAATAGGGATCCAATTGAGCCAAGAATGGATCCCTCTATGCTTATCACCTTCCTAGAGACATGTATGAAGTTGCTAAGTGAAAATAGAGTGATTAAAGGACTGCAAGAGTTGATCACCAGGTGCACAGGGTCAAGGGAACCATACGTAGTCTAGAAACTGGGGAAACATGTCCTGCACACCGGGCAAGAGATACGAATGATGGCACAAATCGGTGAATACGAGATGGACTAAGTCATTTTGGACCTAGGGTTGGACACGAATATGTTACCTAAGAAAACGTGGGAACACATGGGTAGGCCTGCCCTATAGTGGTATTCTATTCAACTATGAATGGCCAACCAGCAAAAGATCTTACCGATGGGATGACTACAAGGGGTGACAGTCGACATTGAAGGAGTAAGTACGCAGACTGACTTTGAGGTAATAGAAATTGTTGATAATAGTAATCCATACCCTACATTGTTAGGAATAGATTGGGCTACAAACATGAATGGGGTCATCAACTTAAAAAGATGGAAATTGACATTCAAGAAAAAGTCCCTTCTGTCATAATTCCACTGGACCCAGCTGAAGGAGCGCACCACACTAAACCAATGCACAATGAGGACAATGATGATGAACTAGACTGCATCTACTAGATAACAGCACAAGACTAGGATGAGGTGAATTCCTCAGTAGGCAAAGACTCTCATGGGAGCATGATAGTTATTGCACATCAGATTCATATGGAGAAATTGAACGATATCAAAACCGATTACAGGAAATCACAACACTCAACTACAATCTGATGATTAGATCATTGCAATGAGTGACCAATGACGGAAGACAATGGCCAGGGAAAAACAGCGCCACAAATGAGGAGCAGTTCGTCAACCCTGGTACTTCAATCATAGAATGGAGGCGGCATAGTGTGTTGCACACACCAGGGTGGGGTGCCCAGAGGAAGTTGAGGGGGAAGGAGCGTGGAGGTAGAAGACAGTTCCATGTACAGATTGGAGAACGGGTGTGGCAACCGCAGCCAAGGTAGCCACGATGGAGCAGGGAAGCCACCCATCTACAACGGAGGGCACGAGTGTATGCTACACAACCATTGACCCAATTGAATCTGTGCATTACAAAGGTTCGTGGGGCCAACAAGACCGTAATTATGACAGAAGGGGCCAAGGGAACTCTATCCACGGTTGGATGGCCCATTGCCCTTGCAGTATGACTTGAAAAAAAAGACTTGGGTGAAGGGATATGGTCATTATGGGAAGCCATTCGGCGCAACAAAATGAGACTTCGTGAGTTAGAGGAAGCAGGCGCAGGCTAAGAAAGAAAAGTGAAAGGTTGGATGAAGAAATTGACAAAATAAAATTAGGAGTCACGCAAACAAGCCGCACGAAAGAGCCACTGAGGGGACCGGACCTCGCTGTCTCTCCTACACTACTAGAACAAGTTGTGACCCTGCTATCATGGTTGTGGCTGCACCCTAGGGCACAAGGAAGCACAGACTGCAATACGTTACTAGACTCAACAAAACGTGCAGGGTGCCCATAGCCTGGGATAGCAGGGAAGAGGAAGGCTCGTACGAGGGGTGTGACCACCTGACTATCTATAGGAGGCCCAATCTCAGCGCTCCATGCAATTAAAAGAGGATGTGGGACTATAAAACAATCTACAGGAAGGTTACGCAAGTCGACTATGGCGTACAAAGCTAGTAGAAAGCATAGTACACACCCGTGTACCAGGGGTTGTGCTGCTGCATTGGTGGGGTGGCAGGTGACCATTGCAGTTAATGTTCATGATAAGATGTCCCATTTAAGACACTAAAGATCAGGTGGCGGGAAATTAAGACATAGGGGTAACTGCCAAAATCGCATTAATGAGCCACAGAGATGAAAAAAGGCCGAATTTGAGTTCGAAATAGTATATAAAAATCAGGAGAAGTGTCACAAAACAAAGTTTGAGCTTCCAAAGAATATAACGCCCTGGGTTCAAACTGAGAGGAGCAAGATGAATGAAAAAATGATGAAACAAAGCTCGTGGTTTCAGGAATTGTCAAAGGAATGACGAGAGAAATTACTCCGGTCGATAGCCACCACCAAGGACATTACACAGAATCCTATGCCCCAGACAACTGAAGTTCCTAAATCCCCAGGATGCTGTGATCTAAGAAGAATCCCCAAGTAGCAAGACTGGTCTGGATGTCTCCGTGAAATCCACAAGTCAGTAAATTAATGATGGAGGAAAAAGAAAAAACTATTACAATTTAGAGTGATGAAGAAGTCGAGGATTCTCTGACCTATATCAAAGAAGTCGAACCCAATGAAGAAATCGAAGAACACCCCCAACCAGTAAGGTGCCCTAAGTATGTGCCTCCCAGGAAAAGGAAGGCCAAGATCCCTAACGATCTAGATGTTGTGGAAAATATACTCATCACCCCGTCTTTTCCAAAAGAGGTTCCACTTGAAGGCATGGTGATTGGCCGCATTTCAATGATGAAATTTAAAGACTGGGACCTTGCAGATACAGGAAAATTTCCCCATTTGGCAACTAGAAAACTAATGGAGCAAAGCATGGAAGGGACGGTTACGACACTTCAGCCAAAGGAATGGCTGCGAAAGGTGGAGGAAGTTGGGTTGCTTTGTCTCCTTTCCATTCCCCACTTTATCCGACCCCCTATTACAATATTGGTCATTAGATAGCTACTCTGTCTGGCACTTGATGGATGCTTATGGATAGACAAACCTATCCACATCATGAAAAAACTCATTCATAGGATCTTGCAGCTTCCCTGAAGGAAGAGACCCCATGGAAATCATTGATAAGAGTGGTGATATGACGATGATAGAAACCATTAAAAAGAAATACAAGCTAGAGAAAGGGCAGTGGGGGTATGCTATTGACAGTATTTCGGACAAAGCGGTCTACATTGCTACCCAGCTGTTGGGCAGGAAAGCGATGCAGAAGTGTCGCGGCAACGAGGTTCCAACGATCGTTGTCACGCTAGCTGAGAAATGTGCAGCAGGGGAACAATTCAATTGGGCGCAATTCCTCTGTAACAAGTTCTTGACCAGCTATAGGGAAGTCCAAGAGGAGGGCAAGACCTTCCACTATGCGTGGCTGCTATTATCCATCGTGCCAGTTACCAGTGAATTACCCGAAGACAACCAGTTTCCCTCTTTGCATTAGGATTGGCCAGAAGCTGCCAAATATGCGTCACTCTGGGTGACCAAGGACACTGCTAGAATCTGGGACATCAAGATTTTTTGGATACTCATGGATGCAAATGTCTGCTAATGGATCAACTAGAAACCCCATTTGTCCACCGAGGTATATGACAGCGTCAAGAGCGTAGCCAAGTTTAAGGCTGATAGGCATCTTTTCTACATCCAAGCGCAAGGACCTCGACCAGACATGGTCCACACTTCCTTTCATTGCCATTGACGAAGATATCTATGCGGTATTGGATACATGGCCATCGCAATGGCACAAACTGGATGCGATGGGGCGCAATGAGGCCATCATCTAGAAACAGAAGGTTAAAGCTAAGCATGCAACACAACAAAAGTAGAGTGAACAACACGCTGTGGAAGTTTGGGTGGCCTAGGAGGTAGCACAGACTTCAACATGAAAGGCACCAATAGGTGGGGCTATGATGAAAAAGGATGAAAGTAGTTTGAAGGTGCCCATAGAGACAGTCATGGATATAGGGACGGAAAGAACGCTGCCAACCACCATGGGGGCACCCTTAAAACGGACGCCACTGATAGAATGGAAGAAGTCACGGAAAAAGGCTGAGGCATCTAAATGGGACATAGAACTGACCACACTGACCAAGGGTGGCCTAGGTGACATAGGGGACATAGTTTGCGAAGTCACCCAGGAAGCAGTCAATGAGGCCATGTCAGAGCAACAGATTGTAGTGGGGGCACTCCGCATGCAAATATAGAAACTTGGAACATGGGCATTGCAGCGGGGAACGATCACTACTCATGGAGTTATGGGTCTGTCAGCCACTGAGCAGCTGCTAAAGGCCCAAACGGCTAATACTATTACGATCAGAACAGGAGCATTGATAATAGAAATTGCGGCAGATAGAGCTATGGTAGGCCAGCTTATGGGGCTTGGATTAAATTTGGCTGCTCTCTTGCATGAAAGCTTGTACTGGCTCTAGGACAGCACAACAATGGAGTTTCGCACCAAGGAAGGACGTGCGGAATAGGTACCCAGCGAACAAAGAATTAATATAGAACATTTGAGCCTCCAATGGGACGAAGCAGTCGCACAGAGTCAGTAGTTGGAGCAACTTGTAGGGGAAGCATGTTGGTGTGCCCCTAAGCTAGAGATTGTGGCAAAGTTGCCTATTGGCATACGAATCCACAAGCTAGCTAGTGGGTTCCGTGAAGCAAAGGAGGAGGCTGCGAGGATTCAGTTGGCTCTTAGCTTACAGATTGCAAAGCTAAAACTACAAGTACAACCTTCTTCGCCACTAGAGGTCACCGAGTAGTGAGAGGCATCATTAAATCCAAGCAGGAAATAGCCACACATGCCATGGAGTGTGTCAACTTGTTGGATCAGTTGCTTATTACACTCACTTCATTCCAAGAATATCCAGCCTTACAGTAACTGGAAATAGAGGCAAGGGAGCTCCAACAAGCTTATGACAATGTCAGAGCGACAGTGCAGACAGTTGCTATTACATAGTGCTTGGCCAAGATGAGGGAGGCCCAAGCCCTGAAGATACAAGTTGATGCTTGCCGACAGAAGGAAGCAGTGATTAAAGAATGTCTCCAGCCATGGCTTGATGAGGCATTCGTGGTTTCCACCACCATCGAGCGCAAGGTGGGCCACATGCAGGAAGAATATGCACCCAACGAAGTAGTTGAAATAGAAACTGATGTGTTAGCGGCCCATGTCAAATAGGCATAGCAGATGGCATAAGAGTTTGGTGCAAGTACAAGTGAAGCACATAAGCTATTGATTGACCTCTGTGCAAATATTATCACACTAGCCGAGTGACTGAAGACAAGTCATGATGATTGTGTTAGGGGACTGTTGGGTAGTGAAGGCCTCACATAATGGTTTTGGGGCTCAAAACCCACAATTTTGGGTAAAGGTGGTGTCATGAGTCAAGTCATAGGGTTGTCCACCCAAAAATAATGTAAAATGAGTCAGCCTGTCCATGGTTTGTGGACCATGGAAATGTATAAATAGAGCAAGGCTCTATGGTTAGAAGTTAGTTTTTTTTAGGAAGTATTTTTCTTGATCTGAAATGTAATCGGTTTATGAAGTAAGAAGTCTTGGAGCATCTATAAGTCCGAGGCAAGGGTGTTGGTAGAGAGATAGAGGCTCTACAACTGTGTGCGTAGAGGCCTGGTAGATTCCGTAGCTGGGTGCACGGACCCCTGCAGCTAAGTACATAGGATGGATTTAGTTGTACTGAAGAGAAGATCAATAAAGATAAGAATTTCTAAGTCATTGTGTGCTTTCTCATGGATTTTTCTGTTGCTTATGTTCTGAATATATGTATGATCTATTATATGAGCTTATATATTTCTTTATAATTGCACGCATGGGGTTTTAAGTTTAAATGTTTGCTTAAATACTATAAAGAGTAGATCTGGTCTATAATAAACTCATAAATAATAACTCTTAAAGAAGTGGCTTTTTCCGGATCTACACGGAAGTAAAGTAGCATGAAGCCACAGAATGGTTTGCAAACCCTCCAGACCACATCAAGACATCCCAAGGGTGTGGAAACCTGGTTCTAGCACCCTCCCCTACTACCTTGGGTGAGACCTCAGTTCACGCTCCGCGGGCTGTTGCCAAAAGGGCTAGTAGCTGCGAGATTTGTTTGGCTAATAACTCTTTCGAACCTAGGTCAAGGCCCAATAAGCCAACAGTGAACCTACTAATAAATTCAAGGGTTATATCCATGGAAATACCTCTAAAGGTGACAGTGGCATGTGTTCTTATGTGAGGGACCAAAGAGAGGGAAAATTCTTGGGCAATCGCCTCATCAAACCCTCGGAATTTCTCAAAAAAGTTAATCTAATTTGCTCTTTTGAATATGTCCACTACTTGGGGATGTGCATGGAGCCTCTTGGAGTTAGTGGGAGTCTTTCTCATAAACCCTCCAATCATATTGTCTATACTCTTTTGGAAAACCAAATATGGAGGTGGAGATAATGAATTTTTGAGAAAAACAGAGAAACAAAGGAGACTGTGTTTTTTTTAAATAAGAAGAAATATTTTTATGTATTTTCTCCTCTTCTAAAGACTTCTTTCCTCCTCAAATTGAAACCACTTCTTTCATATATTGATATTCAATAGGGGGCATGCATGAACCCTACCTCTTAAGACCGAAAATCATGCTAAAACTCATGTTTTCTCCCTTCAAAACAACTCACTGCCCCTCCTGTAGATGCCTGCTCTCCCTCCTATAGAATTCCTATAGGTGCTCTTGTAGAACATGTAAGTGCTCCTATAGAAAATTATAAGAGCAGGAATGTGGGAGAGATCGATAGAGGATGATGGTTACGAGGCTTTGGGGGCACAAGGAGAGTGCTATAGCTGAGTTACAAGGAGAGAATGAAGGAAAAGGTGGTGAGAATGCTCGGGGAGGAGTGCTTATTACCCTTTATGGATATTTCTGGTGATGAGGGGTGAGCTGGCAAGGTATACATTGGCCATATTCGAACCATTGGTCCCCCCTACCTTGTCATCATGGCTTTTCATCGTAATCATCTCCCATCATTGCATCAGAGTTCACACTTCCTCCACTACCTGTCCTTGGCATCTTAGGTTGGAGTTGACTGTGCGCATGTGTGGGTGACATATCGGATGAGTGGAGTCAACTAGATGAAGGTGGCCAAGTTAACTGGCCACCTTTCCCTCATTCAACCTCAACTATCTCATTGCTTTTCCATGACTTGTAATTACACAAATGCAAACAGAGGAGTGATCTAGTTACTTACCTGTGATCCGAATGTATTTGTTGTGAGGTGTTGTGGCTCTCTCTCTCTCTGCTGCATGCCTTTATTTCTTTTAATGCATGTTGTCTACTTGCTGATGTGTCACTGTGTACTTGTGTAGGTTCTTCTTTGTCTAGATTGGAGCTTCAACTGCCTTCTCAACCTTCATGTTTGCACTCTTTTGCTGCTAGTGTTGGATTTTAATGGGATTAGCTGCTACAAGAATTCCTACTGGAGCTCCTGTATCTGCTTCTCCCCTTGAAACGTCAGCTTCTTTCGGTGCTTGGAGCTTTGAGGATGATATCAAAGGTGTAGATAAATATGGAGGTAGTAGGTAGGCTTCAGGTGAGGTGGATGGTGGTGCTTCCTCTCTTATTTTTTGTTTTTTTTTTCTTTTACTGAAAAACTATTTTTTTCTATGTTTTTGTTAGGCCCCTATACTACTAGTGTAACCCCTTATTGTTATTAGTACAACCCACTTACTATACTGATGTAACCATGTAGTGCCCATATTGTTACTATTGTGCCCCATAGAAGCCCACTATTGTTATTATTGTGCCCTTACATTATTATTGTTATGTAGCCTCTGATTATGTTATGACCCCTTAGACTCTTATATATAGAGAGGAGGTATTTTCATTTGAATCATCCAAGAATTGTTCATTATGAATGTAAAGGAGGTTTCCCCCTCAAAGAGGCTAAATTCTAAGGCGTTGATCTATCTTTTCTATCTTTTCTTGAGCTGGTTCATAACATTTGGTATCAGAGCTTTGGATTCTAGGGTTTGGCTGCTCCAAACAGGTCATCGTGGCATTTTCACAATAACATTTTTTCTACGACGTTTCAGAAGCTAAAAAAAAACCCATTTGAGAAGACATTGCGTTGAATATAGGGTCCGAATTTCATAGCGTTTTGCACTATATTTGCGGAGATACGATCTCAGGAAGTTGGTCTTTTTGCAGACTCCTAAATTACATTCCAAACAGGTGACCTAAGGAAAATCATCGTAACGTTTTCTCTGAGTATTGGATTGAAATTCTGTAAGTAGGTGCAAAAATAGGATGGACTTTAGTTTCTTCTATATATTCTTCAAATCTAAAGGTCGAAACAAGGACACGTGGCACGTCGTACAAGTGCGCTCTACTGAATTAGGCTATAATCAGGTCACTGTGGGAGATTTATCATAACTCTTTATTGGAGAATCCAATTAGGGTCAGATGGGTGGCATTGGAAAGAGGACATAGAGGACTACTATAGATCATAGCTTAAGAACTTAAAGATCTTAAAGTACAGAGTTACAATCATTTCAAGATTGAGCTCCTAAAATCAAGAAAAAGCAAGATGTGGAAGTTTGATGGCAAGGATCTGGTAAATTGGATACGTCAAATGGAGCAATATTTTGATCTACATGGTGTACCACTATTACAAAAGGTATGTATTGCATCTTCATATTATGAAACTAGATCAATTTTTATGGTATAAAGGGCCTTTGTTCTCATAAAAAACTTGTTACGTGGTCAATTTTCACGGAGGAAATGATAGCACATTATGAGGATACAAAGAGAAACACCTTCTTTAGAGCAACACCACAACAATTTGAAATAGTAAAAGGTCTTTGTTACATATTGGAAAGTAAAATTATGGCAACAAGGAATTCTACCCATCACAACTATAAAGATGGAAGTGTTGTTTCCCCTAGCCTTCCACAACCTACAACGATTACACCACAACAATTGGAAGAAGAAAGAGAAAAATGGCTTTGTTACAATTGTGATAGCAAATACACTAAAGGTCATAAGTGTGCTAATAAGAAATTATTTTACATAGATTATGAATACAAGGAAGAAAAGGATCAAGAAACATCAAAATAAGAGGATATACGCCAGGACCCCACCCCAGAGAAAGAAGATATTAATCAGACCATATCTTGTAAAGCATTGGCAATAGTTACCACTCAAACTCTCAAGATAGAAGGAAATATCAAGAAGAAAAAGGTGCAAGAAGTGAAAGATCACATCAAGAAAGTAGAAATGAATCCAACCATATCATTTAATTCATTGGTCAAAATTACCACTCCTCAAACTATCAAGATAGAAGGACATATCAAGAAGAAAAATGTTCAAGAAGTGAAAGATCACATCGAGCATCAAGAAATGAATCTGACCATATCTTGTAAAGGATTGGAAGAAATTACCACTCCCAAAACTCTAGAGATAGAAGGAAATATCAAGAAGAAAAAGGTTCAAGCAGTGAAAGATCACATCGAGCATCAACAACAAGTTCTCCAACTTTTAAAGGATAACGGCACTTCGGTGCAAAATCAAACGAAACAACAGGTAGATCAACATCATAGTGAAAAATGTTTTGATGTAGGTGATTGGGTATTTTTACTGCTACATCTCAAGCAACCTATTTATGAGAAGGAAATGTGGGCAATACTAAATGCACTTAAAAAATGGCGACCTTACCGAATGGGAAGACTCTTCAACGATGAGGATGTGGAAGCATTGTTTTGTGCTATTTCTATTATCCAACCAGATTGGATAAATGAAGCAAGGGATGAATGGAAGAAGGACAAAGAAGTAT
>APFE030432276.1:40251-148025 GCA_000404065.3 Pinus taeda | reverse complement strand
AATTCAAACAATATTGCCAGAAATTGAAGAGGAAGGAAAAACCATATTGGAACCTAGAGCAGTCACAGAAACAAGAACCCGACAGCTATGAAATCGATTCATCAAGTGGAAGAATTTACCCACTGTAGATTCCACATGGGAGGACAATAATTTTATACAGAAGCATCAAGAACTACTCAAGCATTGAGACAACACTTTTTGAAGGAGAGGGGCATGTTAGGCCCCTATACTACTAGTGTAACCCCTTATTGTTATTAGTACAACCCACTTATTATATTGATGTCCCCATGTAGTGCCCATATTGTTACTATTGTGCCCCATAGAAGCCCACTATTGTTATTATTGTGCCCTTACATTATTATTGTTATGTAGGCTCTGATTATGTTATGAGCCCTTAGACTCTTATATATAGAGAGGAAGTCTTTTCATTTGAATCATCCAAGAATTGTTCATTTATGTAATGTAAAGGAGGTTGCCCCCTCGAAGAGGCTGAATTCTAAGGTGTTGATCTATCTTTTCTATCTTTTCTTGAGCTGGTTCATAACAGTTTTTCTTGGACAAGAAGAAAAATGATGCTTGGGGTGTGATGCAGGTTTGTAAATGATGGCAAGGAGGCTTGAAGATTGTAGGAGGGATTACAGATCCTTCATGAAGCTTCTTTGCCCCTCAAATTGCCTTCTGTAGCCACTTTTGGCTCTCTATAATTCCTACAGAAGCCTTTTGTAGAAACACAGAGCCTCCTATAGAAAACACAATTTTTGAAAAAGAGGTATAGTGGGGTGAAAGAAATGCCAAATATGATGGAGGAAGGTGTGTAGAAGGTGAGATGGATGCTGGTGTGAATGTTAGGGCCCCTTTAGCACCTTCTTCTACTCCCTGTAGTCCTCCTGCAAACCTACAATGCAACATAAATTCATTTCTTTTCTCTCCCTTTTTAAAAAAAAAAACAACTAGGGCACCTCAAAGAGGTTTTCACCCTAATTTCCTACCCTGGGTGCCTCCAAGGGAGGTTTTCACCCAGGGATCTTATTCTTTTTTCTCTTATTTTTTTTGACATCACTAGGCTGCCTCAAAAGAGGTTTTCAACCCAATGATGGTACTCTAATGCATTGTGGAGGTTTTCACTTGAGTCCTTATTATTTTTTTATTTTTTCTTTTCTTCGGTGAGTGGGTGAAGTGGAAGCTAAGACATGCTCCACTACCATCACTATTTTATTCAGACCTTCAATAAACTCTCACTTGGAGGGGGGTTTCTTGTAGACTTTCAACTGATGTCCATTTACAGGCATGGGGATGGCTTCATCATCAATGGTTCTGATCAAAACTGAACCATTTTCATTGCATTTCTCCATAGTGTAGGGTCCCAACCATCTTTTCCTCAGCTTTTCTTTGAAATCATTGTATCTTGAATCATAGAGTAGTGCCCAATCTCCCTCTTGGAGTTGCTTCTCCTTGATTTTTTTTGTCATGCCATATGTTTCTCTGAAGCTGAACTACCTCTGTATGGAGAAGGGCTTGCAATCTGTATTCATCCAATCCATTGAGCTAAAGTAATCTCTCCTTTTGTGCATGGTTGAGGTCTAGGTCCAGCTGAGCTACCATCCTTAGTGTATTGAACTCAAATTCTATTGACAGCAAAGCCTTCTTCCCATAGACCAGTTCATAGAGTGTGAACCCTATAGTGGTCTTCCATGTTGTGTTGTAGTTCCAAGTGACCTCAACTAATCTGTCTGCCCAGTCTTTTCTACTGCTGCTCACTACCTTGGTCAGGATCCCTTCCAATGCTCTATTAGTGACCTCCACCTGCCCATTGGCTTGTGGATGGTAAGGGGTAGAAGTCCTATGCTTGATTTTCTGATGTGTGAGCAGGTCTTCAATCAAATTGGAAGTGAACTGACTGCCTTGATCTGTGACCAACTCCCTTGGATACCCAAACTTGTAGAATATGTTTTCTCTCAAAAACTCAGCTACTTTTTCCTCTGTCACTGCTTTGATTGCTTTTGTCTCTGCCCACTGTCTCAGGTAATCAGTGCACACAATGATGTATTGTTTCTGCTTTGAAGGAGGGCTGATAGGACCCACAAAGTCCATGCCCCACTTCTGAAATGGCTGAAAGGTCACTTGAGGTTACATGGACATCTTATCCTTTGGAGTAGGTTTCCCCATCCTCTGACACCAATCACACTGGCTGGTATATCTCCTCACCTCATGATGAAGAGTGGGCTAGTAGAAGCCTGCTTGTAATACCTTGAAGGCAGTTCTTTTTTATGAAAAATGACCTCCACAAGGCCCGTCATGACAGGTTAGGAGGATGTCAAGGGCTTCCTCCTCCCTGACACATCTTCTCAAGATCTGTTCTAGGAAAATTTTGAAGAGATTTCCCACAATCTAGGTGAAAGGGGTGCTTTTCCTTACTATCTTGCTCTTCTCTTTTCAGGACAGGTGTGGTGGGAACTTTGTTGAAACCAAGTAGTTTGCTATATCAGCAAACCATGGAGAGAGTACTGAGATAGCAAATACATGTTCATCCAGAATTTGGTCATCCACAATTCCTTCTTCACCTGCAGGAAAATTTACTCTAGACAAAAAGTCACCAACAACATTTTCTTTACCAGGCTTATCAGTAATGGTCAAATCAAACTGCTACAGTAAAAGAAACCATCTAATAATGCGAGCATTTACATTTGGTTTGTTCATTAAATATCTAACTGTAGCATGATGAGTGCGCAAAAAGGTTTGATAGCCTGTTATAATGTCTAAATATGTTTAAGGAATGCACAACAACTAGGAGTTCCTTCTCGGTCACTGTATAGTTTAACTCTACATTTGACAAATTCTTGCTTATAAAATATATGGCATAAGGTAACTTTTCATCAATTTTTCTTAAGGCTACTCCTATCACTTTGTTCGAGGCATCTGTATGAATGTGAAATGGTAGGGCCCAGTTTGGGCCTCTGAGAATTGGGGCAGTCACTAGCTTGCTCTTCAAGGTATCTAGGGCTTCTTGATAGTTTTCTAACCATATGAGCTCAATATCTTTGCCTAAGAGGTCAAACAAAGAAGAGACTAGCTTGCTAAAATATTTAACGAATCTCCTGTAATACCCAGCTAAGCCTAGGAAACTTCTAACATCTCTCACCTTTTGAGGAGGTGGGACCCTTTGGATGATGGCAATTTTGTTGGGGTCCACCTGCATTCATTGTTGAGACATTGCATGACCTAACACTATCCCTTCAGTCATCAAAAATTCACATTTTTCCAGACTGAGGGATAGGTTCATCTCAATACACGTGTCTAGAAATTTTCCTAGGTTAGATAAAGCTTCTTGAAAGTCATAACCATAAGGAGTAAAGTCATCCATGTATATCTCTATTGCATCATGAACTAATTTAGAAAATATACTCAATACCGCTCTTTGGAAAGTAGCTAGAGCATTGCATAAACCAAAAGGAAGGACCCTATATGCAAAGGTACCCCAAGGACAAGTGAAAGTGGTCTTATCCTTGTCTTCCAGGCTAATTTAAATCTTATTGTACCTACTAAACCCATCTAGGATAGAGAAAAACTTTTTCCCTGCCAGACCGTATAACACTTGATCTATGAAGGGTAAAGGAAAATGGTCCTTTTTAGTGGCTTTGTTCAATTCTGGATAGTCAACACAGATTCTCCACTTACCATTTTTCTTTGGCGCTAGCACCAAAGGAGAGAAGCATTCATTGTTAGAGATGGGATAGATGAATCCTGCATCAAGAAATTTCTGTAGTTCTTCCTTAACAATATCTTTAAGTGGTGGATTCATCCCCCTTTGAGGTTGCCTGACTAGTTTGCAATCTTCCATGATGTATATATGATGAGTACATAATGAAGGGTGCACTCCCTTCATCTCCTTATAACTCCAGGCAAAGGCATCTAGATGTTTCCTCAGTACGCTGCACAGTTCCTTCTCCTAGGAAGTGGATAGGGATGGATTTATTTTCAAGGTTCTTTCTAGGCCGAACTCTATATTCTTAACATAGAGAGAAGTAGGATTGGCCACACAGGGATCCGTTGAGGGGTTGTTTTTGGTTTCTCTTACTATGTCTTCTAATGGTGATACACTAGGAGGCGTATTCTGAATCAAATTTTCGATCATATAATCCTCATCTTGTGGTTTTCCCCCACGGTGCTTTCTAATGTACAAAGTGGTGTAGAATAAACTTCATCCTCATCTTCCTCGTCCAACTAGAGAGGTAGATCACATTCTAGCAAGGTTTAGGTAGGAGGATATAGGAATAACTACTTGGACATGTGCCCATTCTTTATGGTCATGTTCCCAGCTCGACAGCTGATGTAGGCATCGGTTATAGCCAACCAGCATCTTCCCAGAATGAGAAGATACCCAATGAGATTTTCCTTTGGCTGGATAGCTAAGAAATCAACAGGGTACTCCCAAGAATGAAATGGAGACCATCACATCTTCCACAATCCACTTAGGGGTCATTGTGGAGCGATTTGCTAGATGTAGCACTGTCATGGTCTTCCTCAAGGAGCCCTGGAGGTTAAGTTTGAGCATTTTGTCCTTTATCATCACATTAATGGCAGCTCCTAGATCAATCAAGGTATGTGGGATCATTGTACCATTGATGTGGACATCAACTACTAGGCTTCCAGAGTCCAAATATTTTGGATAGATTACCTGCCCCAACATCATGTCGGACAGTTGTCCTATGACATTGATGGTTGGGGCATCTCTCTTGTGCCCTCCTAGATTCCTAAAGCACTTCTCTTTTATTAACCTATTGTAGATAGGCACATCTTTTATGGCTTGGAGAAGTGGTATCTTCACACATAAATGTTTCAATTCTCTTAGGAGTTCAGTCTCTTCTAGGGTAGGTTGGATTGTCGTGGATAGTCTCTCAGGAAAGGGTAGATTTTCTTTAGGTTCGCTTTCCTCTTTATCTTCCTCAATCTCCCTAGGTGGAGGCTGGCTATCTAGGAGGAATTTCCCAGATCTCAAGTTAATTTCTTGAATCTCCATAGCATAAGTTGGGCATTGAACTATACACTTGCTGAGCCTGTCTGTTGTTTGGGTTTGGATTTGGCTGGGCAGGCATTTGGGGTTGCCTTGGTGGAGAAAAACGTAACAGTTGTGGTTGGGCAAGTGGTGGAGGCATAAGTGCAAGAGTAGAGTTGTATTAGGGCCTCCACCCCTGATGAGATGCATTCCATTAAGACTGCGGCTGAGCATAGGATTGAAATGAATGGGTGGTCGGTTGGGCATGATATTGAGATGTGAAGGACCAAGGAGGGGTCGTGGACTAGGAAGGATGAGTAGGAGGGTCCCAAGAAGGTATGGAAGTGACTTGGTTGGGGTTGTAGTATGCCTGAGATGTCCCTTGCATCCCTTGCTGGTATGGTCTAGGTCCATGCAACCTTATTTGGTTTATGTAATGGAGTTGTTTAGTGACTCCCTCAGCCCCTTGATATACAACTTTAAGTCCAGGCAAGGAAGGGAACTTATCTTTAGAATGATTCTCTTCACATATTGGACAAACCTCTATAGAGTTCAATGGGCATTCATTCCTAGGATGCCTCCTGGTGCATCTAGGGAAAAAAATGGCCAAAGCCCTCTCTGCTTCCTCTTGTTTCCTTGTGATATGTAAGGTATCCATTTGCATGGAAAAAGTCTACAGCATCTCACTCTTGAAGTCTTCTAGCATGTTTCCAAATTCTCCTTTAATGGATGAGTTAGAGGTAGAGGTACTAGCTATGAGTTGACTCCCCCAACCTTTCTTTCTGGCTGCTCTAGAATGGTTTCTAAAAATAGTCTTTATGTCTTCATAGGATAGTTGGTTGATGTCTCCCCCGAACAATAGATGGAGGGTGTCTAAAAACTCTTTTTGAATTCCCCTGAGAAGGACCAGCTTCAGAGACTCAGGGTCACGTGTACACCCTACCCTTTTTTAACTGAGCTAGAACCTCTCTTCATAGTCTTCTAAAGACTCATCACTTCATATGGTCATTCATAAAATTTATTCTTTTGTATCTTTTGACCTACAATAGTCTCGATACTTATTGTTAAAGACTTGTTGCATCTAATCCCAAGTTGTGATGATATTGCTAGGTAATCCCATGAACCAGCGTAGTGCTACATCCTTGAGAGTAGAAGGGAATAGCTTCAACTTTTGCTCATCTTCTACATAGTCATAATTTTGACAGATGACAGCAAACACGAACAAGAAGGTGTTAGGATATTCTATAGTCAGACCATGGAAATGAGGTAGGGCGGAAGGGCTTATATTCTTCATTTTGGCGTCCCCATTGGTCTCCCGAATGGGAAAGGTACCCTCTATTCTCTCTCCATTCCCCCTAGCATTTCTATTTTCAGCCATTGGCTCCAAAGAAATGTTTTCTTCTCCTTCTTCCCCTATAGGTTCTTCAAATATGTCTAGCTATTCACCTAAGGTTTCTTCTTGATCGCAGCCACCGAATAAGAGAGAAGGTTGGCTGTGTGAAGCAGTGGGGGTTTTAGGCAAATATTTTCTTGAGTTGTCTCTATTCCTACAAGGCATGAACGAAAATCTTTTTTTGGTTGGTTTTTGTTTCTTTCTCCCCACACTGATAGTACCTGTAAAACTGAAATTGATTGAACAAAACAAATTGCAACTAACTGAAATGAACTTGTTGAAATGGAAATTTGTAGAATTGAAAATGAAAGCAAGGAAATGCATAACTTGAAAGGAAAAGAAATGACTAGTCTACTTTTGTTGAAATGAACTATTAGCAAAATGTTGCAATAGGAAATAGAAGAAAGAATTAATCACAGAATACTTTGATGCCTCCTCAGCAATGGTGCCAAAAAGTAGTGAGCACCAGCATTGCAGCAATAATGCTACAACTCCTAGGCTGCCTACTTTACTCTTATCAACCTAGTAGTTCATAACAAACTTGGAAGCGTCAATGTTGTATGCACAAGTACTAGTTCTTACTGCAGGTTGTCACTTGGTCAGCTTACACAACATCACTAGGAGATGGAGCCAACTTCTATGGATTCTAGAAGAATATCTATATGTGATGAAAGGAAAGAAAGATAGATGCTATTCTAACTGTAGAAAGGAGAAAGACTGAAATGTGAAACAAACCTAGTGAACCCTAATTAACCAACTAATTCTATTTTTGCAGAAAGCACTGTGAAAACCATGAAAGGAATGCCATTACCTATTCAAGGAAGTAAACAACATCTAACTATGCTATCTCTAGAAGTAAATAATCAAAAGACATATTTTTGGACTTTTATGTATTTTTATGTGAAATTGACATGCATGTAATTTATTGTGTGTGAATGTGGCAGCGAATAGGTGGTGTTGAAGGGAGGTTTTGGGACTTTATAGGATGTATGATGGTGTGGATGGGTCCTAGAAGGTCTCAGGTAGCCTTCTAGAGGCTTTTCCTACACTCAGCCTTCAAAGAAATCCTACAAGAAAATCTACAGGAGGACATAGGAAATCTACAAGAGGAAAACAAGGAATCTACAGGAGGCCTACATGAGGAGGTCGAGAGCAGTTTCCACTGTTTTGACTATATGAGAGTGGGTGAAAAAGGTGCATGAAGGTTGGAATGAGGTGTTAGGGTGCCTAAGGTCTACCATGAATCACCAAGAGAGAAAAAGATGATTGGGTTTGGTCAAGGAGAAAGGAAGAAGTTCTATGGAAAAATGCAGGAAACTAGGGAAGAATTGAGATGAGATTTGGGAGACCTATAGGGCATGGATCAGATGGAGGGTGTGATTTCTTATAAGATAGCCTACTATTGGAAGAGATCTACTGCAAAGAAACAGATAGTTAACCAAGGAAATCAAGAAACAAGTGAAATGAATGCATTTAGGAAAAACAAAGTTTTGCATAAAAATGGTCTAAACTATGATCTATGAAAGGAAATGCTGAGAAATGTTGTAGGAAAGGAAAGCATGAAAGAAAAATATTGCAAATCAGGAAGTGAGCATGATGAAGAAGATCTAAGGCAAATCAAAGCTGGTCTATTAACTTACTAAAAAGTTGCAAACACTAGAAGTCCTATGAAGAAGGAAAATCCATGTTTTTGGGGCAGCAATAGGGTCTTTGCCTCAAATCATGGTCCCAAATGGAGGAAGAGAGGCCAAGGCACTATCACTAGCCTTTTGAGTCTTTTCTGATAACTGTTTACCCTACTATAGAAAGCACAAATTGAAGCAAACTACTAAATCATCAAAAACAACCTATTCTTAATCATAAAAGAAATACATCTAACAGCAAAGTAATCTACAAACTGAAATAAAACATACAAATAAAAGTAAAGAGGAGCTTGGCTACTTGGATTGGGCCTTAACCCAAGAGTTTCAGCCCTCTGATGTAACTTAGTGCTAGCTCAAAAAGGATTCCATCTTTATTTTCAAAACAATAACAAGATTACATGAAATTGACACAAAATAATAAGCTTGAAGTTGAAGCAGAGTTTACATAAGCAAAAATCCAACAAAAATCCGACCCTAGTGAGGCCCTAGCCCCTCAACTTATACAAATTAAGCTACAAAAAGCTTCCTTAAAATCAGGGAGGCTTGGCTCCCAAAACTCGAGATAATCATCAGTCATCCTCCACTTGCTCGACTGCCTTCTAGTGCATGATTCGGCTCCTTATACTCCGAGCTGAATGAAGGGGAATTCGAAGTGAGGAGTAATAAATGAGGGGGATTCCCTCTTACAAGTCCTCTCCTTTGTCCACTTCGAGTTATTGCTGCCATTTGTCCACTGGATCCTTGACTTTGACCTCAAAATCCATCAATAATATGCATTAAATAGATGTTAGATCACATGGCACAATAACTAACTCAACTCACTCTATAAGCATAAATATAATAAGAAAATCATACAATAAGCTAAGAGAATGGTTGATTTGACTAGGTTAGGAGGTAAAATGAGCCCATATAATTACCCATTTATGAGGCTCATCAATGAGCTTGCCTTTCAAGCATAGGGAAGTTACATAGAAGACTTTGGTGCAATGTCATCTATGGGAAAAAAACAAGTGTGGTTACACTCACTTTATTTGATTAGCATGCATCCATGTTAAGCTTAGGAAAAGAATATCTTTATTTTAAATTGGGAAGATGGTGATTGAGATAGAACTTTCACCCAATGAAGCCATGGTAGATGCCCAATGGACTCACATGTTCTGAGGGTATTTCATTGGTGTCTACGTTTGTCTCTTTGCTACAAGTAAACACAAGGAAATTCAAATGTAGTAAAGTGTGCTTCTTCTCAATCTAATATTCAACTGTGCTTGTGAAAATGAGGATCTCTATTATGATGACCCACCCAAAAAGGGTTTGACTTCATCCCTCAAGTTTGATTTTGTAGAAGTTTTTTGTAGAAATTAATCTATGATGAATTTCAAAATCAGATAACGAGGTCATTTTGTGAAACTAAATCTAGATACATTACATATCTAGACAAGAATGACTAATAGTTCAGTTATTAAAAACAGGTGATTGATTTTGTCTGAACCAACCATTTTAAGAGATTGAGTGGTGTAAAACTCAATATGGATGGTTGTCTAAATAGTTTGGTAGTTGTGGGTCTAGGGAAGGATCCCTCATTTGTTGAAGTCATGGAAGTGGTATTCTCATGAGGTTATGTGACAACTTGGGACATTATTCAGTAATTGACTTCTGGAGATACATGAGTCGAGAGTTCAAGAGTGGAACTTGGGAATCTAGCTTTTTGACTACACCTTTACAAGGGTTATGAGTAAACTTGATGTAGTTTTCTTTATGTGATTTCAAAGATGTTTAAAGAAGCTAATGAAGACTTTTCATACATGAAGATCAAATACAAGTACTCGTTAAGGAGGGACTTGGATATTTAATTGCTACTTATCTTGTGCATATTGATTGTTGTTCTTCATTATTAAATGTAATTGTTGTGTGACTGTTAATTAGTTGGATATGAAAGATTTAGTCCAACTAATATGGCTCCTACTTAGGTGTTTGGTTGAGATATTTTCTCAATTATTTGATTGTATGGTTAATATAGAATTTATATCTTGAACCAATAATTATTGTATTTATATGTGATGTTTAATATAATACAATTATGTTTTGAGTGTGCAATTAGTTTCTTAAATTTTTTCAATCCACGACCCATTGATAAAAATGGGCTTGTGAGTTGATTACTCCAATGTTTCCAATCTAAAAGCATGAATATGAATGAGAAATAATATAAAGATCCAATCTAGATCAATTATAAGGAGGTAATTAACCATAATCTAGAAAATAAAAATTAGCTTAAAAAAAATCAACATTGCTAAAATAAGGACAAACTCTAATACGCTCCATAGTGGAATATTGCATAGGATAATTTCTAAAACATCATGGGTTAAAGAATTTGTAGTCCTTATGGCACTAAAAGAGATGAAGATAAAAACCATTTTTCTTTGATTGTCATACATACACCCATATTAATAACATTTTCAAAATATTTGTTCCAATAATTGTTGGAGTATATCCACATTACTTACCCTTGCCTTTTCTACATTTCCTACCCTTCATGTGATCCTTCTATTTTTAGTAGTTACCATGTAGAACATTTCAATATGTATCAAAGGTTGTTATGTAGTGTTGGAGTAGAGGGTAACCAAAATAAGAGTTTACAAAGTTTTGGAATTTTGGCTAAGTATGAGAAGACTGCATAGGATATTGTAGAGTGCAAATAATGACAAACATCATGTTAGGAAAAGGACCACAATGAAATGACATAAAGATGCTACCAAGAAGTTAGTTAGAGCTTGTTGACATTAGAGGAAATTTCAGCCTAAAAATGGCCTCCTAAAACTAATAATAAAATAATAGTTAAAATAATAAAATATGAGTTATGAATTTTGGAGGGAAAACAAAAAAAACTACTTTTCTTAATTGTATTATTGGCTTATCTCCTCATATGATTATTCAAATTTCAAGTGTAGACACTCGTTGGATGCAGAATTAAATTTCTCATCTAACAAGTACCCATTATGCATACTTTTATGAAGACCCACATTGATAAAAAAAATGAAGATACATTAAAAAAAACGTGTTCAACACGTTTTTAATATATATTCAATTTTTATCAATGTGGATCTTCGAAAAAGTATGTATAATGGGTACTCGTTGGATGTGAAATTTAATTCCGCATCCAGTGAGTTTCTACACTTGAAATTTGAATAATCTTATAAGGAGATAAGCAAAAAATACAACTATATATATATATATATATATATATATATATATATATATATATATATATATATATATATATTATATATATATCTTTTTTTCCCTCCAAAGTGTTTACATGTACGTCTTTTTAAATTTAAAGGATTTTGATTGGTTTCCATATTATGACATGGAAATTACATGAAAATTTCATGGGCACTTTTACGCTAAAATTTCTGCTAATGACTATTGCTAGATCCTCATGACAAAGTTAGCTGTTGATATTTGTATGTTATGCACAGATACATGATGTTAGTAGAAATTTGTTTAGGAGGTTTCAGACAGTTAAGTTGTAATAAAAGAGTAGTTATTGTTCAAATGTTCTAGAATTTTTTATGACTCTTGAGAATGAAGTTTGTTATTCTTTCGATGTAAGGGATAATTCGTAATTGTAATTGTAAGAGAGAATGAGACGCTGATGAGAATCGAGGATGCATGTATGAGAAAGTGTATTGTTGTAGATTGCATAAGGAATGATCTACATGTTGTTGTGTAATGAAGATCTTGCTACGATGAATAAAATATGAATTTGATCATTTTTGTTAAAAAAAATTATCTACATCTATGTCTGTGTAATGGAATGCTAATGAATAATGTTAAAATTTATTACTCTTATTTAGTGTGTAATGTGTATGTCTTTCAATTTCTTTGACACAGTCCACCTACATTGCGATGAATATGGGTATTTTTATTACATAATTAGTTATATCTACGTTATATTTTGAATCTTAGTAATTTTCCAAATGGAAAGATGCTTCAAAGGAGAATGGATAGGAGACCCATGATTCCATATAGAGATGGGAGAAAAATATGAGAGCTTAAGAGAGGAAGCATCAGTTAGTATTCCCATGTTTGTCAAGGGCTGCAATGAATTAGGGTGTGGGAGGATGTTAAACCCCAGGGAATTAAGGCATGCCCTCATCTTGTTTGCACACCGAGGTGAACCCCTAGAGGCCTTAGTGAGATGTGGTAACTTTTTAGGCACTACTATTGCAAGAAATGTGATGAACATATTGCATGATTTGCAATGTTATAGAGGGAGGTGTTGAAAAAACAAAGGTAAGATGAGCATGTTGACTTGGTGGCATCATGGGCCAACTAATGGGTGAATTTTGGAACAAGAAACCAAACAGCCAACTAAAGTCATTTTGGAAAAATGGAGTGGAACAACATGGTGGGTTGAATAGGTGTATCATGTGGGTTCTTAAGCAGAATAACAACCTGGCCGAACCCAAAGTGTGTGGCACAAATGGGATATTTGACCCAAAATACATGGTGGAGTACCACATGCAAGTGGTGACAAACCATATATATGGAGAAAAACAAATAATGGAAACAGAGACATCCAACTTGGATCATTTGAAGTCATATGGGACTTGGAATAGGTACAATAGATGAAGGAGAATGTGAGGGAGTTGATACAAGTGAACTTGGGCATGTTGTCAAGCAGGACCTGAGGTAGACTAGTGAACTAAACTGAATTAGCTTGATAGGATAGTAGCAATGCGCGGTATGGTAATAGATGACTCGAGCGGGCTACAAAAGGTTTGGATAAAGGCTTTTGGCATTCACTTGCAGTTTTTGGCTATGTAAACTTACAACTCGAGCCTTTGACTAGGTGAAATATCTTGTACTTATGATTTTTAATAAAATAAAAGGGTCGAAGGGTCATTCCTTATAAAATAGTGCATATGTATGATTATGTTAATGTGCTTTAATGTCTTGCATATAATTCCAATGTTTTGTTAATGAATGAAGATAATTGGAAGTAGAAGTGACAATATTGTTATTTCTCTATATGATGAGATAGTCTTTGTCTCCCCTTTTCTTGCAAAACCTTCAAAGGTTCTTGCAATCCCATCATGATGCCTTGGGTAAGACCTCATCTTATTGTGGGTGTTTAATTTTCTAATGTGTGGATGGATTTTGTTCGTTAATTCCTAAACCCTAGAATCCAAACCTCTAATACCGAACATTATGAAACCAACTCAAGAAAAGATAGATCAATGCCTTAGAATTCAGCCTCTTCGAGGGGGAAATCTCCTTTACATTACATAATGAACAATTCTTGGATGATTCAAATGAAAAAACCTCCTTTCTATATATAGGAGTCATAATATAACCTAGCTGACCTAACAATAATAATATAAAGCCACAAAAATAACAATAGAGGGATTCTATGGGGCACAGTAATAACAATATGGGGATAATAGGGGCACAATAATATTAATAAGGGATGCAACTACAATATTAATGGGTTAATAACTAATATTATAGGGACCCAACGTTTTATCTTAGAATAATGAAGTACATAATTCCTCAAAATGTCATCACAAGGAGATTTTTATCCCAAAATTGAGAGGAAGAGTAACTAAGTATTTCTTTTAGTTTTGTTTTTATAATAGATTAGACATTAGTTGCAATTTCAGTTTCAGTTTTTAGTATTCCATTTAGTTTTGTTTCTGTAATTGATTAAACATTAGTTGCAATTTCACTCTCAGTTTTTAGTATTTCATTTAGTTTTGTTTCTATAATTGATTAGACAATAGTTGCAATTTTATGTTTTAGTTTTTTAGTTCATGATTTGGAAATAATGATAAGAGAAGAAATATAAATTCTTTTTTCATTTCTTGATTAAGCTTTGCTTCCAAATCTTACTTAAGCTCTTTTAATTCTCAATTCTTTAGGTTCTTAGTAGCCTTTACAGAAGTTAGATGTAAGATTTTGTTAGTTACATTGTAAATCATTAGGGACTAATGGACCGAAAGCCCCCAAAACAACATAAAAAACAAAAACAATGAAGTAAGAAGGGTAATCTAGCACAAAGAGTGCACTACACTTCATCAGTTTACAATACTCAGATTGATAATTTATGTAAAGCAATTTAGGACACTAAATTGACCAAACATTTTCACATCATTGCCAGGGAAGTGTAACTAGGTAGCCTTATCTCTTACATTAAAAAAAATAACAATGACATGCAAAGAGAAAAAGACTCTAGGGGTAGATTTATAACTAGGGGTAGAATTTCGATTCCTACAACACCACCTACTCCACCGAGAGAAAGAAAAGACACACCTCCATCCCAAACTCATACTCCCAGCCACAGGACTCCTCAAATTCCAAGGGAAAAAATCCAATCAGAAGAATCTCCTACTTCTTCTACCAAGGTTGTCCTAGGGGAGAAAAAATTTGAATCTCCAACAACAAGAATAGTTTTTCTTACCTCCATAGGAGAGACCATTATAGTTGAAGAATTAGGAGTACTTGGTGGAGAAGAAGAAGTAGAACCTCTCTTCCATAGTCCATTAATAGAAGAACTAGAGGAGGAGGGAATAACCTTGTAGGTTGAACCCTATACTGACTCTGAAGAAACTATAATGGCAGAAGAGGCACAAGATGGAGAATTCTCACTATTTGGAGGAGGGGGTAGAGGAAGAGGTAGAGGAGATAATGGAGGAGGTAGAGGTAATAGTGGAGGAGGTAGAGGAAATAGGGAAGTAGATAACTCTTTTAGATTCCCTATAGTGGATGAGGAAACACATACCACAATGGAAAACATCTCACCATTTGTCCTCCCAAACTTCTATGGGGTGAGAAGTGAGGACCCTAAAACATTTTTGTTTGAGTTTGAAGTCTTGTGCAGAACTTATGACTATCTAGAAGACTCTCAAAAACATAAATTCTTTCCTTCAACACTGAAAGGAGCTGCTTTGAAATGGTTCATGGGGTTAGCCACTCAATCCATTAGAACATGGAATGACATGAAAAAGGAATTTTTGGATAGATACTTGGATTATTGCATGCCTAACAATATCAAAGATGAGGTGTTCAAAATGATGCAAAGAGATGATGAAAACTTAGAAGATTTGATTGAGAGATTTAACTATAATTTGAAAAGAGAAAAGATGAACAATTTAGATGAAGAAACTTTGAAAGCTCTTTTGTTAAAGGCCATTAGAGATGAGTGGATATATATCCTTAACATGATGGGGAAGCGAGATATCTCTCAACTTCCATTGAGTGATATAGGAGCACTATGTGTTCATCTCTCAAGGGGGAAATCTAAAACAGGGAAAGGGCCGAGAGATCCTTCTCTTGTTATAGAAAATAAATCTGCAACTGGATCTGTAAGCTGGGCAAAAATTGGCAATATGATTGATGAGTTTAAAACTGACATTCTAGGGAGCCTTAGTGAGCAACTAGACACCCTTAAAATTCAAAACAAGCAAAAAACAGAGGCTAATGCTTTAGCCATTTTTTGTCCAAAATGCAGAAAGAAACATGTTCTAAGGGAATGCCCTTTAGATGCAAAAATTGTAGAATCTTGTATGATCTGTTTGAAAAGCCATGAAACCAAGGGTTTTCCTTCAATCCCAGGTCTTAAGGTTATCTTTCAAGAGGAAACAGTCCCAAATTCTGTAGAATCTCTTTGTTTTGTTACAAGAAGACCTTGGTTGGGGCCACAAACGCAGGGATTTAATAATCAAATGTATCTTCAACCCCCACCAAATTGGAATTCTTGGCAGCAACTTTCGCCTCAACCTCAATCTCAGTATCAATCTCAACCGTGGGCACAAGAGGTACAAAATCCTTATGGGAGATTTTCTCAATATTATCAATATCCTCCATCCTATCAGAATTATCCCCCCCCCAAAATCAACTTCAAAATTAGAACCCTCAACTTTCATTGCCATTTCCACAACAACCCCCACAACAAATTCAAAATCCTCAACTATTGTTGCCATTTCAACATAAACCAAATCAGATACCTGCCCAACCATTACCAAACCCCAACAATAAAAACCCTCATAATGCTTACATGGTAAAAGGACAACAATTTCCAACTTACATGATTACTCTCCTAGATCTTTATGATGTTCAACTAAGATTTGGTAGGATATTAGAAAAGGAAAGACCTTCTGTAGTTATTCAAGAACAAGACACTTCTGAGGAAGATTCTCTAAAAATCAAACCATTGAGAAAGAAAAACAAAAAGAACCATTGAACACAACTCCTATCATTGAGCAAACAACATCTACTTTTACACCTCCTTTTCCTAAGAGACTAAAAATTGATAAAGGGGTAGAGAAATAGATCTTGTTGCCTAATTATGATTTTCTAGATGAATTGAAGAATGTTTATATCAAAATTCCTTTGCTACAATCCATTAGAGAAATTCCAATTCTAGCCAAAACAATAAAGGAGTTGAGCATAAAAAGACCAGGGAGAAAAGCAAAAGAAACAAAAAGAATTCACCTGGTAGGAAAAATAGAAGACATAATGATGGGAAAAACTACCATGCAGAAATATGTGGATCCAAGGAGTCCAATTGTCAAGACACATATAAATGGAATTGAAATTCCAAATACATTGATTGACTTAGGGGTAGTAATAAACATCATGAGTAGACAAACTATGGAGAAGTTTAAACTTCCCAATCTTCTTTACACACCTACCTTACTGCAACTTGCAGATAGATTAGTAATCAAACCAGATGGTGTGCTAGAAGATATTTTAGTATCCTTAGATTCTTGGGAATATCCTATTGATTTCATGATCTTAACTCCCAAGAATAATCTAGGAGGACACCCACTCATATTAGCAAGACCTTGGCTGGCCAAAGCTGATGCTTTTACTAGTTGTAGATCTGGTGACATGGATATTTTAGATGGTAATTCAACAAAGAAATTTACCCTGTATCCTCCAGCAAAAAAAATCATAGAAATAGATGACAAGGAATGGATTGATGATGAGGATGATATTCAACCTCTCTTTACTATGTCAAAAATTAGTGAAGATAATCAAATTTTGAATACATTGGAAAGTTTTGAAACATCTTCATAATATGATCATGCACAATTTCAAGAAAAATCTAATGGTGAATACTTGTCATCTAGGTAGATGTCTCTCTATTCTATGGAAGAGTTTGGTAGCTCTACAATTGAAATTTTTCCAAGTAGGACATTGAACATAAACAAAAACTTGGAGAAACTACAACAAGAAGAGCTAACCAAAACATTACAAAAACATTCTACTGCATTTGCATGGGAATACACTGACATGAAAGGCATTGATCCTAAGACTTGTATCCATCATATCTATATTGAGGAAAAAAGTAGACCGATTAGACAACCTCAGAGAAGAATGAATCCAAATCTTAGGGAAATTGTAAAAGAAGAGCTCCAAAAATTACTAAATGTAAACTTCGTTTACCCAATTTCAAATAGCCAATGGGTTTCTCCTTTGGTAATTGTGCCTAAAAAGAATGTTAAATGGAGGGTGTATGTTGATTACCAAGAATTGAATAAAGCAACCCTTAAAGATCACTTTCCTTTGCCCTTTATAGATCAAGTGTTAGATACATTAGCAGGTAAGAAGTATTTCTCATTCTTGGATGGTTTTAGTGGTTATAATCAAATTCAGGTAGCACCTGAGGATCAGGATAAAACCACATTTACTTTTCCATGGGGAACTTTTGCTTACCGAGTACTTCCTTTTGGGTTGTGTAATGCTCTTGTAACATTGCAAAGAGCAGTACTAAGATTTTTTTTTTATCTAATACATGATTGTGTAGAGGTATATATGGATGATTTTAGAGTCTATGGAAACACATTTGAAGAAGCTTTGGAAAATTTGGAAAAAGTTCTTAAAATATGTAAAGAAAAAAACCTTTCACTTAGCCATGAAAAATGTTTTATGATGTTTACAGAAGGTATTGTTTTAGGGCATCACATTTCAGGAGATGGGATTAAAGTTGACAAATCTAAAGTTGATGTCATCTCTAAGTTATCAATTCCAAATTGCCAAAAGGATATTAGAAGTTTTCTAGGATTTACATGATACTATAGAAGGTTTATAGAAAACTTCACTAAAATAGCATCTCCACTCTTCAAACTGCTTACAAAAGATTGTGAATTTAGTTGGAATCCTGATTGCCAACTAGCATTTGAAACCTTGAAAGTAAAAATTTCTGAAGCACCTATTTTAAGAGGTCCAGATTGGAAACTTCCTATCCATATTTCCACAGATGCTTTAGATACAGCTCTGGGAGCTGTATTGGGACAAAAATATTTGATTCCTTATGTGAATTACTATAGAAGTAAGAATTTGACTCCCACTATGTTGAATTATATTGTGACTGAAAAGGAATTTTTAGCTTTTGTTCATGCAATTAATAAGTTCAGAAACTATATAACAGGCTATGAAAACTTTGTTCATACAGATCACTCTACAATTAAATATATGATGAATAAACCTATTACTAATGGCAGAGTTATAAGATGGCTTTTACTTTTGCAATAATTCAACATTACTATGCTAGATAGACCTAGAAAACAAAACACAATTGCTAATTTCTTATCCAAGATTCAGAATATCAAAGAAGACTCTCCAGTTGAAGATAAGTTTCCTGATCAATATCCTTTTGCAGTAACTACTCAAATTCCTTGGTTTGCAGATGTGGCTAATTACTTGGTTACAGGGAAGTTACCTTCACATTTTTTTCCTAGAGAGAAAACAAAGATTATTCAAGAAAGTGCAAGATATTCATGGATCACTAACGAATTGTATAAAACAGGGCAAATCTTATGATCAGAAGATGTGTCAGGGAAGATGAAATGCTTGATATTCTCAAATAATGTCATGATGAGCCATGTGGTGGACACTTTGCTGACAAGAGGAAAACCTATAAAATCCTTTCTTTAGGATATTATTAGCCATCAATCTTCAAAGATGCTAAAGAATATGACAGGAGGTGTGACAACTGCCAAAGGGTAGGGAAACCTGCTCCCTCAAATGAAATGCCATTACAAACTCGAATACTTATTGAACCCTTTGAAAAGTGGGCTTTATACTTTATCGGACCAATCAATCTTCCATCTAAGCAAAAAAAGTATATATTGGTATGCACTAATTATGTCACCAAATGGTTAGAAGCCAAAGCATTACCTTTTGCTAATGAAAAATCTGTAGTTAATTTTTTTTTTTAGGACATCTTCACTAATTT
Source organism: Pinus taeda (assembly GCA_000404065.3). Taxonomy (NCBI): domain Eukaryota; kingdom Viridiplantae; phylum Streptophyta; class Pinopsida; order Pinales; family Pinaceae; genus Pinus; species Pinus taeda. The sequence goes on along the minus strand of APFE030432276.1, from coordinate 128,754 downwards.
TTGTGTTCCAACAAAAATTGTGATAGAGCAGTGATCTCAATTCACATCCAACATGATGGAATGGCTTGTGGAGGAGTACAAGATCAAGCATAGGAAATCTACTTCCTATCATCCACAAGAAAATGGTCAAGTGGAGTCTACAAATAAAGTGATTGAAGGAATCCTCACCAAGATTGTGCATCTACATAGAAGAGATTGGGCAGAAAGGCTTCCTGAAGCGTTATGGGCCTATAGAACTACATGGAGGAACAAAACAACACATACACCCTATGAACTTGTTTATGGGAAACAAGTCCTTTTCCCTACAGAGTTCCAAATCAGAAATTTCAATATGGCAGTCCAGTTGGGGATGGAATTATCAGAGGCTCAGAAACATAGATTGGAGAAATTAAATGAACTTGATGAAGTTAGGTAAGAAGTAGTTCAAAGGACTGGTATAGTCAAACAATAGAGGGCTAAATGGCATGATAAATACATCAAGGACAAGAGGCTTCAAGAGGGAGTCTGGGCACTGTTATTTGATTCAAAGTGTAAATATTTTCAAGGGAAATTTCAAACTCATTAGCTTGGGCCATATGAGATTGAAAAAGTCTTTAGTAATGGAGTGGTGAGGTTCAGAACAATAGATCAAAATCAAACTCCTCTTCTTGTGAATGGTCATAGATTGAAAATATATCAAAAACCAATCTCAAAGGAGGAGTTCATCAAGATCTTCCAGAACAATTCTGAAATGAAGTTGGTGAAGAATAATCCTTCTTCTCCACCAAATTAGTCTTTATTTTTCCTATCTAAAAAAAAAAATTGTAAAAGGTTGAAAACCAATCATTGATTGGCATGCTTATATAGAAAATACAGGTTGAAAATCAGAAGTTTCTGACACCCTATATTTTCCATTTCCTTTTTGTAATAAGTGGTGACAAAAAGCCGCAGTCACTTTACATTCTGTAAAATTCATTATCTCATCTCACTTCACTATGTTTTACTTTCACAGTTCCACTTCATTCCCTTGCCATATTTCACCAATAAATATTTCCTCTTCCAGTATTTCTTTCATCTCCATTCTTCATTTATCATCTTGTCTTATTTTCACTTACATAGCCATTTCCATTTCATTCATTCATAAGCCATATTTCACTCTCTGTTTCATGTTCTGTAGCTGTTTTCATGTTCTGCGACTGTTTTCACATTCTGCCGCTGATTCTGTTCCGCAGTTGATCCTGTTCTACAACTAATCTGATTCTACAGCAACAATTTTTTTTATCATTCCAAGCACAAGTGTCCAGTTCATAATAAAATCATGTATGCAGGTAATTGAAGAAAAAAAAATCAACTTTGAAAACCAATCATGCCTAAAGTACCCGTGGATCAAACATCAAAATATTAGCAAGCGGAAGGTAAAGGTTCCTGCAAAAATGTATTTCAAAAAGAAATTTGAAAACATAAAGCTTGTATAGCATGTATGATCACATGTCTCCTTAATTAACCATCATGTGATTTAACCACCACGATGTCTCTACCATATCTTCCGCCTTCAATGACAAATGGTCCAATGATTCCTTCATAACTGATATCCGCTTCAAACTCCATAACTTGTACTTAACCGGTCCGCCACAGTTACACCTGTTAACGATGAGATTAACGACGTGACCTACTTATCTACGACTCTCAAACCCTGACTATTTATTTATTACATTCCAATACTTAAGTTTTCTCTCATATTCATGCAGCCATACAGTCATTCTGTTTCTATATCCACAGTCGTTCTTTTTCCATATAACTAGTCACTCCATTTCCATATACGCAGTCATTCCATATACAGAGTCTTCCTATTTTTGTATACATAGTATTCCTATTTCCATATACACAGTCTTCCTATTTTCGTATATAGAGTATTCCTATTTTTGTATACATAGTCTTCTTATTTCCATACATGCAGCCATTCCATTTCTTAGACAGTGAGAGTAATTTTGAAGGGTAACTGAGAACAGAGGATATGGGGCTTATAGTTAGAACTGAGCCCGTAGAGGTAAAACACATGGAGGGATATCCACAGCTCAAGGGCATGTTACACAAGGCCATGTGGTTATGTTTTATTGAAAAATTTGACGGCTACCACAAGGAAATCACTAAATCCTTTGCAAGGTCATTTCATAGCACAGAAGTGTAAATAGCGGATATCAAATTTGCAGTCACCAAATCCTTCATAGTATAAGCAACAGAACTCCCAAGACTAGGAGAAAGATAGTTTAAAAACAAAGAGTTTCATGATGAATCTTGGAAGGTGATTCTTAAAAACCCAGGTATGGATGTTATAGTATTTAGAAAAGGGATTCCAAATTCAGCACTAAAAAACAAATGGAGTAGCATGTTGTTAATACTGCAAAAATTCATTACATGAGAAGGAAGGTTTGGGTCTATATATGTTTATCATATACATTTGTTAATGAATTTTCTAGAGACTGGAACCCTCAATCTTCCCTTTTTCCTTCTAAATAGTCTGACAAGAATGGCAACAAATGTCCAAAAGAAAGTTGAATCAATAGAAACAACTTTATATCATCATGGATTAGTGGTTGAATTTCATTTGAGAAGTATAGGGGATACATCAGAAGCCTTCTTGGTAGGGAATTTCTTCCAAGATGCTCTAGATTTATTAGAGGGAAGTCATTTTAAAAGAAGTAGAAGAAGAAATATCAGCATTAAAAGCTCCTCACAAAAATATGATGCAGAAATGGCTCCTAAACTAGAGGTTAGGAAGCAGACTAAGATAAAGAGAAAAATGAAAGAAAGGGTTGAAGAAATCAATAAGGACATTCATGAACCTTCATCACCTCAAGAAGATAAACAACAACTCCCTGAAAGACTAACGAATATCAAGGAGAAAATCAAGAAAAGTAAGGAGAAAGGAAAGAGGAGAAAGGACACAAAAGAAGAAACCATAAGCTTCCAAAAATTGAGGAGGAGCTCTAGAATCCGAGGTAAGGTGAAGAAGGTGAAATCAAAAGAGGCCTAGTTTATAAACTTACAGGAAGAAACCCTAGTTTAGTCCCCTGGCAGTATTCCATCTAAACAAAGTCCACAAAATTCTCCTCCACAAAATTTTGAAGGCAACCCATGTAGAGCTTCTCCTGGCATAGATCCAATACAACAACAAATCTATGACTACATAGAGTCATTAGAGAAAAATAATATCTCAACAGATCCAGGAACTTCAACTAATCTAGAGCAGCCTGTCAACCCATAAGAAACTCTAACTAGTCTCTCAAACAAGAGATATTTGAGCTAGAAATTCTAAACAGGCACATCCAAAAAGAAAATGAAACCTTGAGGGAACATAATAAGTTGGATAGAGCTATTCATGACAACACAATGCTACACTTGGGATTATGATACAAAAAGAACAAGAAGCTGAGTAGAACACTTATCAACCTCAAATACAGATTTCTAATGAGGAAGCCAAGGATGGCAGTCAATTGAAAGAAAAGCAAGAAGAGGAAGTTGGATGTGTTGGAAGAAGTGTTAGAACAAATAAAATAGGAGGAATAAGTTCACAATTTTGATTGCATGGGAACATGCAATGGCTTTGCAGTGGGGGTATGTTGAGCCTCAAAACTCCTCTTTCCCTAGCAACTCTTCTTATCCCTTTCTCTTTGTTTTTCCATGAAGAAATGCATTCTTATCATCAATGAATAGTATATATTGCCTTAAGGAGGACATTTAGTGATTTACATGTTATGCTTTTATCTTTTGCTATTTAAATAAATTTTGTGTTTTAGCTATGGAACACAGCCTATTCTACAGCTAATCAGCTATTCCACAGCTATTTCCATGCTTTAACAGGTTCCAGGTGTCAGAAGGAGCAACTAACTACATGGGCGGCTTGGAAACCATCATGACATGGACTGTGTCCTATTCACCTAGCCCACATCGACAAGAAAGATGGTACAAGACTCCGGCTAATGGAGAAGTCAAATGTAGAGACCAAAGGCAACAGGACTATGTTTCGTGGATAATCAACACATTTCATAGTGATGGGAAGTGTTATTTGAAACAACTTCATGAACCTATGGACTCCAATAGCCATCTGTGCAACCGAATCCAACAACCATCATCTTGGATTTATGTCTTTAGTAGCCAAGGAAGAAAATTTTTGGTGTGCTTGTCTTCTATGTGTTTTTGGTTGTAGCTTATTTTTCTCCACAAACAGTTGCATAATTTTCTTATAAATACCTGTGTAAAGAACTCAGAAGGAGTTTGAATTTCCTCATGTATTAAGCTCAGACATATTGTTCTGTAACATTGAAAAACTCATTTCCTGCTTTTAATATGAAGATCGCAAGTTTTATGGACATGTGAAAGAGTTGCTTGGAGATTGATTAATTACACATAACCTGATCAGTTGCAGAGGGCCCCTATGCTGACTAAGGTTTTATTTTATTTTGCTTTGTCTTCTCTAGCTAAATTGTATATTCACCATTTCTTCTCATAGTGTTCATAATCATTTTTGTACTAACCTTGTTCATAATGCAACTTTTATCATTTCTTTACTAATGCAAAACAACTTTCAGTACATAATAGCTTCTTTTTGTTTAATTTATTTCTAGTTTTTAGCAGTAGTTAGAAGTTGAAATTCAATAGTGTAACGTAGTTTGTTACATTTACTGTTTCACTAGTCTTTAAATTTTCAATTAGACTAATTAGTGCCACTACAATTCTTTCCATTTTATGACTAGTTTATCAACTCATGGTGTTAATGAATGTTTCTGAAGAGCCCTTCTAGCTGATAACTCATCTTAAACTAAGTGGTTGAATAGTTCATTCATACGATGAGTCTTTTCTGCATTTTTTCATTTATTTTCTCTTAGAATAATGAAGTACAGAATTCCTCAAAATGTCATCACAAGGAGATTTTTCTCCCAAAATTGAGAGGTAGAGTAACTAAGTATTTCATTTTGTTTTGTTTTTATAATAGATTAGACATTAGTTGCAATTGCACTTTCAGTTTTTAGTATTTCATTTAGTTTTGTTTATGTAATTGATTAGACATTAGTTGCAATTTCACTTTCAGTTTTTAGTATTACATTTAGTTTTGTTTCTATAATTGGTTAGACAATAGTTGTAATTCTACTTTTTAGTTTTTTAGTTCACGATTTGGAAATAATGATAAGAACAGAAATAGAAACTCTATTTTCATTTCTTGATTAAACTTTGCTTCCAAATCTTACTTAAGCTCTTTTAATTCTCAATCCTTTAGGTTCTTAGCAGTCTTTACAGAAGTTAGATTTAAGATTTTGTTAGTTACATTTTAAATCATTAGGGATTAAAGGACCAAAAACCCCCACAACAACATAAAACACAAAAACAATGAAGTAAGAAGGGTCATCTAACACAAACAATGCACTACACTTCATTAGTTTACGATACCCAGATTTATAATTTATGTAGAGCAATTTAGGACACTAAATTAACCAAATAGTGGTTGCAAAGGTAGATAGAGAAATGAGGAAGTTAGAATCTAATAGAGCCATGTGTGTGGATGTGAAGTCTGGTCAGCAAGGTAAATCTTGTGAAGAAAAATTTATCCAAGTTTATTAATTTTTGGTTGGACATTGTTCTAGGCGGTTATATTATTGAATCCATGGTGGAAGCTACATAATCCTATAGCACAACCGAAAGAGAAGTTTTATGGGGACTCTGTGGCTAATATCTAAATTCACTACCTACATGTAGCAAGTAAACTTTTGTGCAGACTCAAGTGATAGGGGTTGACTAGAAGATTGCCTAAATCAAGGAATGTACAAGGGATGATGTAAGGCATGAAGAAGGAGAGTTGGGACGATTGGGAAGTTAAGTTTCTAGAGTGAAAATCTAGAAAGATGCCAAGAAAAATGCATATGACTTAAGAATTATCTGATTCTATGAAAGAACAAGATCTATAGAGGGAATAGAGGTCACCCAAGAAACATCGAAGGGAAAATGATGCAAACATTTTGAAGATTGTATAGATGTATGCATAAGCATAGAGTAGGGTTGTGAAGAGCAGCATTAATGAAATAATTTGTAATAGAACCAAGTATTTGTGTAGTTATGGCATAAAAAAGAGACCTGTGTGAGAGTCTACTATCGACCAAATACCTTAAAATAAGTTTTTTTATATAGAATCAAAGGAGGCATGATAGTTAGGATTGAAAACAACAAGAGTGTAAAGAAGGAAAGAAAGTAGAGAGGGTGTAGAGAAAAGAGGAGAGGAAGACTTGCAGCAGGAGTGGAGTCAAGTGTTGCAAAGAGGGCCCTCGATTCCTGAAAGAGGAAGGAGTGATAGAGATAAATGATGAGTTACTGAAGCAAGTAGTATGAGACTCAGAGAAGAATAAATGAGGAGGAAGAACATAAACTCGACCATGAAGATTTGATGCATCCCATTGTCCAAATTCGAGCCATCCCCTAGGTCAAACTAATAACCCCATGTGCATTTTCCATAACAAATGGAAATTATCATTTTATTACTAGTTTTTTGTAGTCCTTAGAGTCAATATATACAAAGAAATTTTGCAATGTTTTGATTAATGGAATTAGTATTAGTATAGAGGAAGAAGAGGTTAAAGAAGAAGAGAAAATAAGACCACTATGAGGATCACCAAAGCGTACATCACTAATGAAGGAAAAACTAAATTTTGGATTAGAAAGTCTAGCTTGACAACTAAAGGTTACTTTCAACACCACATTAAGACTACCAGTCTTTCATTAAACTAGGATAGATGATCCTGAGAAGCATTGGTTCATACGTGAGGTGGTCTAGACAATGAAGCAATTTCTAGATGATTGAGTCAATATCTCACAGTTGGAGACAACCTTATGAAACTATATGCTAACATGGTATATGAAGTATAAGGCCATTGGAATTCCTATATAATTGAGGAATTCGGTAGACATGAAGAAGGAAACATTAAAGGACTTTCAAAATCCTGAGTTAGAGTTGTATTGCATTACTGATATAAAGTAAGTTAGGTAGAATGTTAGTGAGTTTTTCCAGGACTTTGATCAATGTTTTAAAGTATTATTGGATAGATTGACCTTTTATATTCCTGACACATAGCTTTGGGAATGGTTCTATTAACGGTGTTGGACCTGCCAACATGTTAGGGTATCTCCCCATTAAGAAGTCCCAATTAGATCTCATACCATTTTGTTAGAAAATTATATATTACAGAGAAATTGAACACATAAATTATTGCAGAAATATAAACACAGAAAATGCATAAAACAAGAGAGACATAGATATACGTGGTTCACCCAATTTGCGCTATGTCCACGGAGAAATAGCCAGTCCTTCTTTTATTATATTATCCAGCAAACTAAAGAGATACAACCTACAACAGATCCACTGTAACTCCCTCTTTGCTCTCAATCTCCTCTCTTCCTCACTCAGAATACAGATATACATAGACGCAATACAATTTCCTCATATATAATGAGGGGTTGCCTTCTAGGGTAAAAAACCCTAAATTAAACATAACTTCTATCATTAGATCTCTACCTAATGAACGACCCATATTGACTAGAAATTACTATACTTTTATAAGGCAATTTTACATCTATTCTTAGCTTTGAGGGCGCTGCCCCCGAATCCCCTGGCCAGGGGGGGGCTCCCCAAAGGCCGCAGCTACCCCCCCTGGACCCCCTGTAGCAAACATTTTATGGGTAGTGTTGCCTCCCCATTTCTAATTGGGGTCCAATGCGGCGATATTTTTGAATACAAAAGATAATCAGGCTCCACACCCAACACGTTTTGTGTAGGAATCCTAGTAGTGGGTCATACGGTAATGCCTTGACCATGATTTCGCACGGAGGAAAGTAAGATAACTCTGTTGGTAGCAAGGGTGTGACATATGCAGTAAGCCAAGGAATGTGCATGAGAGGTTCTAACACACGGAGTTGAGATGAGTGTGCCCCTTGGAAACCTATGATAACATAGAGTTAAGAAGGAAACGCACGAGCAAGGATGCATCACAACATGGAAGGCAAGTTAGCTAGCAATCCAAAGTGATGGTTAAACCAACAAAACATTTGATAAAGATTCATACATATATGCACATAATTAGCTATACATGCATGTGTAATCAAACAAATACATCCATCATTTAGAGTAAACAGATAGCTGAAATACAATACAACATATGCATGAAACCTGTTGGCTCTTGTTATATTAAGAAGTGTAAGTTCGAGTCATACAATACACCCATGTCCAACCACTAGTTCCAACAGCGGAATGTTATAGCCACAACCCCTGCTCCTCCAAAGAGATGTACTAGCTATGCGCAGTGGAGAAGCCAACGCTTGTTACAATACTGTCCAAGATTTCTCTAAGATAGTCCTATTAGAAGCTTGGCTGACCAAAAGCCTCTACAATGAGTTATGAGGGATTATTTATAGCAAATGGTGGGGTGGCCCTTGACATTCCCCTTTGTGACAGTTCATCTACCTTCATGACTCTTCATCTAATCTATGACTGTTACATCGAACTATTGACACATGAACTTACAATTGACAAGACGCTACATTACAATGCACATGTACGCATGTGAGACAAAAATCGCTTGATAAAGCCATGAAAGACATCACTATGACTTGGACAACTGTGGGAAGTCTGACTCTTCAACATCCTCACGATGATCAACAGTAGCGAATCGATGCCAATATCACTAGTCTGTGATGGTGTTTGTGTACTCCAAGGTGACATCTTTATGGAACTTGACTCTCGCCTCCATAGCATTTGGGTACACTACTCGGGCTCCTCTACCCAACTCGTGTGAAATCATGCGCATCATTGTCTTCAACATGGCTAGAGCCACAACATACTTGTGCATGGTGTCGACACTGATCGACAAGTCTTGGCTGGTGGCTATGCACATCAACTCATCAAAGTACAAGTCAAGATCTAGTCAGACCTATGCCTTTGTCTTCACTTGGATGAGAGTCCTAATAGATGGGATCACATGTGTGTGCACCACAACATTGATACTCTTGAATACACGTTCATGGGAAGCCTGTAGACTAGTGATGATTTGTAAGAAATCTTCATAGTTCTATATTTGACTGTAGATGCGTGCCTTCAACTCGACCGCTCTAGGCTTCATCACCTTAGGCAAGTGAAGTGTGGCTCCCATGTATCTCATCATCCATGTTTTCATGTAATCAATAGCAGCATGCACGTTCGACAAGATACGTGCTCTTCTAGAACATCATTGCTGCCATCCGTTGAGATGGACGACTACCTTATGCATGGTACCAAACTTGGAATAAAATATCCGCATAACTATGTCAAGGGACAATACTTCATCTACTATTACCTTCTTCAGTTCTACTCAGGCAAATGTTGTCACCAAATCTCCTCCTTACTTAGCCATCTGTAGCTCCTTAGACATTCATTCATTCTCACCAACTAGGAAGTGGACACTTGAGCTACTGGCTTCAGCATATGTTCTAGTAGCATCGGTCAAGGTTTTTGGATATTTTCGCATGTTAGACATGATCACTCGTTCCTCATACTGCAAAGGAGATGTATGATCTTCTGAAGTTGACACTCTATGGGATTACACAACTCTATGTTGAGACTCGTTGAATGAGATGTTACACATCTCTCTTTCTTTGGCTGATCTCCAAGAATCTCAGTGTCTCCTTGGTCACTTGGGACTTGCTCATATTCTAGATGTGGTGAAGCTGGTGGCTTTACCTATTATTGGTGGGACATGAGGTCAATGTCCAGCTCTAACTCCTGTTGCTTCATGTCTATATCAATTGATTCATGCGCTCGATCTATCTCTTGAGAAAAGTCCCGCTCTTATGATCGTTCACCCTGTTTGCCTGATGCTAACTATTCTCATGAGTCCATTACCTGTACGGGCATTGTTTCATCCATCTACATGTTGTGCCCCCTCTTGTATCTATTGTTGCTACACTTTCCTCTCTTATTTTCACAACTCCTATTCCTTTCAGAGTTGCTCCTTCAACTCATGGAGCTCCTTCTCTGTTTCTTCCATTCTATGTTTCACTCTCTACCTTTGCACATTTCTCTTATCGTGTTGTTTCCTCTGTGCCTCTATGGCTATAGTTGCTTTCTCCACAAGTGCATCTGCTCGAAACTTGCAACTTTTGTCCTCCTCCATCTGATCAACAATCTTCCTCTTGCCCTTGTCGCACACTCGTATGTTCACCTCTACTACTGTTGCTACTTCTGGTGCTCTCCGAGATTTTGCTTCACATTTCTTCGCTAATCATTCCACAGCGAAGCCAACCTATTCATTGAGTTTGGGTGAGTTGTAACAATATATCCATGGGTCCTCCTTCACCCAATGACACGCCCCGTGGATCCAGTTGAACTATACTCTTGTGCAGTTTTCTTTCACAAGACAATGTCGGTCATACAGATTGTAACTTCAGAGGTCAAATGGATACTTCTTCATCTACTTTGCTTCGACATCCACATGCTTGAAACTCCAAATCTCATATAACCCAATGCATAGTGGAAGAGTGGGCCAAGGTGCCTTATTCTTCCGGTGCATCCTAGCCATCAATCTTGCGGAGATGTGGTATGCTACTTCATGCATGATGAGTTTGTTCAATGCAAACTTTAGTAGAACATGTAGAGGTTTCTTCGCATTGTACATCTATATGAAGGTTCCAGAAGGTGAGGCATACCGATCAACTACGTATATCAATGCATCCATTGTTTCCTTCAACATGTAGGGTGGATCATATTCGAATAGCATCTTGTAAACTAGGATGAAAAAATGATTGGCAATTGTGTGATAACTCCTCTGAAGCTTCATTTGGACAACATCTTACAATAAGTGTTCACAGTAATCTCCGTTAGTGACCATGCCCACTTCAAGCCCAGGAAATCCTGTCGAGCACAGACTGCATCCAAGACGTAGGCAGACATGTAGATTTCTACTTGCATACCTTTGGGTGGTTGTCGAGCCCTTGTTACCTGTTACTTCTGCTGATGAGCCAACATGTCAAACCAGTTGCATAATTTTCCTTCTCTAACCAGTTGGTCCAGCACGACCACCCAACTCTGTGGGAAAGTTTCTGTGCTTTCTTGGCCACATAGTCGACATGTAAATATGACAAAATATTGATACGCCTTCTGTAGTATGTTCATCTTGTAGATCTAGTTGAGTGTCATCCTGAATCTAGCCGACTCCTTTACCCAGTTCTTTATAATGTCTCTGGAGTTGGCATTGTTGTTGGGTAAGCTGAAGGGAGTATGCATGATAGTCACGGCTTTGACATCTTGTTAAGATTAGGTATGTTCTATGCTAGAGAAATTTATTGAAATTTTCATAGTTGGCAATCACATCAGCATTAAGATAAACTGCAGATAGAACATAACTATAAATCACAGAAGACAAGCCAAGGCAAGAGGACACAAGATATGGCGCAAGCAAGGGACAAACCCCACAATCTGTGGGGAAACCCTTTGATCAAATCTTCTGTTATCTTCAAAGTTCAGCAGAGAGAGAGAGAGAGTACATTTACAATAGAAGTCAACACTTTGACTTATCTAGATCTAAGCATAGATCATCTCCTATAACGATGAGATCAGTTGAAGATATTCTACTTCAACTGATACTCAAGGTGACTCCTTCACCTATCATCATTCTGCATTTCATCCATTTGTTGTACCTTACAGTGTACTGCACCACACTGCACTAATCATGATAGTCATCCTGCTTCACGCTGCCCATGCTTATGATTGCACTCATCATGGTGTTGTCCATGGTCCATGTATCATTGTGCTATCCATGCACATTAAACCATAGCTGTGTCCTTATGATAATACGCCCTTCTGCCTGCATGGATATTTATTGCCATAACCTGCATATATATATACCTTGCCATGTATATATGTTGTACACCAATTTGCCTACGTATATGAGCATAGGTCAGAATATATGAGTCTTCATATACCGTATATCGCTGTCCATATATATATACATCATGTAACTTGAATCACCCCAACATATATATGTTGCTGCTCATCATCCAACATTTATGTTACAACACAATGACCAGCATTTTCATTCATCATAAATATGACTATGTTCATAACGATTATGACCCATATCTCTCTGCATTCCATTCATCAGAAATATAATTGTATCCACAATGTGTTCTTTCCTTTACAACGACTAACTCTGCGTGGTATATTATATCACTGCATTCCAAGATATATGTATTGCGATATGACTACGTGGCATATTATATGAATGCCCAACATATATATTTCCAGTGCCCAGCGTATATGCTATCCAACATTTACATTACAACAACGTATATAATATGACTGTGTCCCTACGTTCAATGTGTAGCTACTGTCCCATAGTGCATTCAATATGACTGTGTCCCTGAAGTATATATCTGCATTCAATGTGACTGCGTTGGATTACATTGCTGTCGTCCCATAATGCATTCAATATGACTGCATCCCTGAAGTATATATCTTGTATGGAAACCCGCGTGAACAGTTCTCCTTTTGAATGTGTTTTACATGCCTTCCTTGATCTGCGTATATGTCTTTTTCATGACTGCATTGGACAGTGTCTTTTGTTGGAAATAATACACAGAGGGGGGGGCGAATCAGTATTATCACATTAATAAAACTTTTCATTTCCAAACTCTGATTCATATATTCTACTTCCACAACTTCTTATGATTAAGCTAATTGATCTTCAATGAGTGCATTAGAACATTATCAACCATATTATCAGTTAACAGATGCAGTAACATAGAATAGATCATCACACATAAGGCACACACATGAACACCATGATATAAGGTGGAAACCCAATGCGGGAGAAAACCACCTGCTGCAAGTCATCTCAATCTTCTTCTTAATAAGAAAATCCTTTTACAATATTTTGTACTGGTGCAGCCTTATACCAGTACGGGAGCTACAACCCCCTTTGCTCTTGTACTAGCCGATCCAATTACTAGTACGCAGGCTACTACCTGCTGCAATGCTCCAAAGTTTTCCCTTTAGCTCTTGTACTAGCTTAGATACTAGTACGTAGGTGCTGACCTACAATCTTCTCTCCTCCAGGTACCATGTTTCATCAATTTTCATACTGGATACACTGAAGCACAACACATAATCTGAAAGGCCACGTTTCATCCAATTTTCATACTGGACCCAACAACAACACTGAAGCACATAAACAATCTTCTAAATTACCCAAGCACTAGATCAATACATATACAAGTGAGTCATCAACTAGATCTAGTCCATCAGATTACATAAAGATGAGTCGTTAAGAACCTGATCCATTCATCCATCAATGTATAAACATTTAATCAATCACTACTGTTATCAGAACTTAATACCAGAAATCTGACATCACTTCAAAACCCAGAACACAGCAATGATAAACATGGATAGCTATTTAGATTTCATGAGAAGTACGCAACTTCACCCATATAACAGCTGCGTATAAGTACGCACTGTTTCCAACTGCTTCCCTTCGTACATGCTCACTCTGCCTCACAAACTTCCTATGTATATGTGCTCTGTGTCCAATGAACTGCCTGTGCCCCTTCGCATCTGTAGCGCTTATAGGACTGTGTATCTGCGCACCTGCAGCGCTTCTGTGCCTGCATATCTCTGCACTTTTATTTCACTGTACTTGCGTACCTACAGATATAGATAATTTCAAGACTTCAAGAATAACCCAGATTGTCAGATCTACAGATCTGAACATGCGCCGAGGAGATATCAACCCATTAGTAGATCCGACTTGTAGTTCTCATGTTTCTCCTTGATTTAGATCTAGCTATCTCTCATAACCCATCACTAGAATTTCAGATCTAGCTTCTTAAGATATTCAACCCAAAAGCATCCTCAAGCCAAATGATCTCCTTTGCTTTATATAGGCAAGCTCTTCCTCAAATCATGGATCAATACCACGGGCCAAAACCATAATAACACAATTCCATCGGCTAGATACCAAAAGTTAAACATAAGAAACCCCACGTGTGCTTTTCTCTGCCTTGAAGTAAGTGAACTGGGGGTATGCACCTCCTGAATGGGATAACTGCGGGTATGTACGCACTTTATGTAACACCGGCTTGCGTGTACGCACCTTCTGTAAGGTGTACCTGCGTACCCCTTATTTTCTTCTATATTTGATAGCTGATCATCAATCTCTGCTGCTGACTTGAAGAAATGTGATCTATCACTTGAATGGGTTGCCATCAAGGACAACACTTTAGCCATAATTCCAACAATCTCCCCCTTTGGACTTGATGGAAAAGCTTACTTGTGAACTGTCATCTGATCCCTTTTTGCTGTCCGGTAACCCATGCACTCTGTCACATCTGATATTTCTTCTGTAGATTCATTTGAATGTATACAAGTGAGATGATCTTCTATGAGAGGGTTTCCATCAAGTACAACACATGCATCATAATGCCAACATCTAACCTAGACCACTAGATATAAACATTAATGTTTCAAATGCTCCTTAGATTAATTGATAGATTTTAAAGTTTATCTTGTAATTATGTTTCAATATCAAGTCCTTAACGATGTTACCTTAACAGCTATGATGCAGCTATATGTGAAAAGGAAATATTCCACTTTGATGAAAGCTAGACTAACCAAGGGAATAAATTCCAATCAATAATGCATCAAATAAAATGCATCATGAAAAATTCTTTCCACTAAAATTCATTTTCTTCTTCCAAACGCAATTCCAAAAGTAAAAATGGTTTTCCACTTTTCACTATCCTAAATGCAGCTTTTTTGAAAGCAAAATGATTTTACTTTACAAAGATGCACTTATATGAATTATGATTTTCTTTTCATTTTGAATGATTTGATGCACCTAATACAGTTGTTGGCTTTCAATCACTGAAAAATATGATCTATTTTGAATGATGAATCTCAAAAAATAACTTTTCAATGCAACTAATCTAATGCATTTTCACAAAAAGAAAATTTTGAAATACAAGCTAGAACAAATGCAAAATGATGTTTTCAATGATTTCCATAGAAAACAACACTTAATCAATCAACAAAACAAGCATATTAATGACACCAACAAGAAGCAAGTGATGACCAATTGACTAGAAACCCTAGAACTCAATCATAATTCACTTCAAAGTCAATGAGACAAAATTTTCAAATTAATCAAGGCAATCAATCAAAACATTGAAAAATCCAAGCATACAGGATAGGAAAAGACCTTAGGGGCCAAGACAGACTGGATTCTTAGGAAGAAACCTTAAAAATTCTCACATTCAAGAATCATCCCTACTTTATATACCCAAACCTATGATTATCGCTACTTTGCATAGGAAAACTCGCGATGGCATCACTACTTTATATAGAAAAACTAGGGATCATTTCATCATGACCAAAAAATGAAGAAAAAAAAAATTCATCGTGACTATAAAGTTAAAAGCCACGATCATCGCGACTGTAAAGGTAAAAACCGTGATGCAATCGAGACTATAAAGGGTAAACCTGTGATGGGTGAGGAATGTTGGAAACAAATAAAAATATTCCAAGAAACAATCTAGACTTAGCACTCTAAGGTAGTAATTAATGATGGTATAAACCTGGACTGATGCAGACAAACCGAAAAATCAACAGTTACTCAAACTAGTCAAAAGACCAGGGTGAAGAATTGGATGGGAAGGGTCATAGGCTCCCTAGTGGAGTTGCCATTTTGTTGACAATATTAATCCTCTCTATTGAGAAATACAACCCCTCTAGCCCAATGAGTGGGTCTAGCAACTGAAGTGACAATCAACTAGACATCTTCCTATATTATAATTGAAAAGTAGAATCGGAGATATGACCCACCTCGCTTTGATGCTATTCCGATTTCCTTTGTCGAGATC
This sequence comes from Pinus taeda, assembly GCA_000404065.3. Taxonomy (NCBI): domain Eukaryota; kingdom Viridiplantae; phylum Streptophyta; class Pinopsida; order Pinales; family Pinaceae; genus Pinus; species Pinus taeda. The sequence goes on along the minus strand of APFE030432276.1, from coordinate 112,848 downwards.
CTCAAACCTCTTGTGTCACTGACTTGTTCCTTCTTCTTTAAGTGCTTATGTACCTGCACAAGTGATCAAGAGAAAACAAAGCATTCCAAAACCAATAGCAAATCCAATAGTAACCTAATTAGCTGATCAAGGAATGCCAAACTAATACATACATGAACATATATATTTTGGGAAGATGAACCAGTAGTTGTATATTATTTAAAGAATAAAGGGAAGCTTACAACCATAGCCTTGATGTTGAAAGTCTCTCCTTGAGTGGTAATCCAAGTCCAAGCCAAGAAACTCTTCAAACACTCCTTCTCCAAGTCTAATGAATAGCCTCTAAGCACAAGCTCATCATAGGGGTGCAAATGGACATAGATCAATCGACCAACCATTTGGGAATGGGAGAGGAGGAATTTATAGGCTGGGAGAGGGAGTTAGGAATCCTCAAAAGATAGGATTGGGCCCACATCTCAAGGAAGTATCTCACAGGGATAAGACAAAGAGGTCAAGTTAGGAGGATTCGACCTCATCTATGTGAAACCACCTCCATCTTGTTGCTCTGGAAGCTTCTGGATCACGAAGCTTCTCATCCTCTTTGGGAAAATTACCTTTTTGGGATCATTGTGGGTATGAAAAGGAATAGAACAATTCCATCACAGGTCAAACATGGTGCAACAGGTGACCATTGTTGTTTTGAGCTTCATAAGAGCAATGACCCTCATTTTACGGTTTTAAGAGCTATTTCTTCAGGGAAAGCTCCAGACATTTTCCAAGTAAAGTTAAAGGAGGGATCTAAGCCGTATACATGGATGAGTATATTGTATAATGGTCATGTTTTAGGCACTTTGGGTTATTTCACAGGGAAGTGCAGGAGGCGTGACAAAATACTGTGTAATGGTCCCAAGACTCAGGAAGAGATGGAGCCTCCCTACCAACCATCCTTAGAATCATGTCTTACACTTTCTAAGTACATAGGATTCAACTGAGTTTCAATGAATTTCTAGCCTATTGCATGTCAACTTGTTTTCCTCTCACCAAAAGTTGTCTTTCTAGACTCAAGTTTACTGGGTGAAATTCTCCCCCTTAAAATTGTGAAATTTTGGAGGGGAACCATCCTTCCCTCTAGAAATTACACAATCCTATTAGGCTGCCTCTTGGACTCTAGAAATTCACAATTCATCCAGGTAGCCTTCCCTTGGAAAATTGCGCAGTGCAGCCCGATGTTATCAAGAATAGTGTCCACTTGGAGCTGTTATTCCCACTAAGACTGGTAGCTATCTTATAAACAAGTTAAAACTACTTTCGTTTTCCTTTATACAAAATAGATAAGAGGGGAACAAAGGACACCAACCTCAGTATTGCGCTTGGTTCCTTGCCTGGTTTCTCTCCTTTTTGATAGATCTTTGTTGCTTCTTCTTCGTCTACCCAGCTTCAAAGAGCACCTGTGGAATCAAAGCAGCATAATACTATCGAAGAACAAGGATCTACAACCATAAAGAATACAGGACTAGATATGTATTGACCACACAAATGCATAAACAATCAATCATACAAGAATGTGGAGGAAAACTTGAATAGCTTTATTAATATCAAGAATAGAAAAGAGGATTACAACCAATAGTTCTGACCTAGCATCATCCTCCAACAATAAAGCCCTTCTTCACCTCATGTAAAGCTTAGATCACCCAACACTATGATGTTACACCAGGAAACCAACAGCACTTCTCTACAAGATACAAGATTCCAGCCTCTGGATCTCTGTGATGAGGGATCCGTATAGAGATGATTGTAGGGGGTGAGTCAGCTTCTGGGTTTTTGATTAGTTTCCTCTCTCTGATAGTTCTTGATTCCACTTGGAGGATGATGATCTCTTACTCATCCCTTGGTGAATTCAGAGAGGCAAGTGTCAGAGGAGAATTTTCTAGAAGATTCTATGATCCTCCACCTCACAAATTGTCTTTTCCATTTGTCCATTCTCATTCATCCCACCCTACAAAAGGGATTTCCAATATGCATAGCACCCTTTACATGGAGTAGGTGATATGCATTGCACCCTCTACACTGGGCATTTTGTATGGTCCCGTTTTGACTAGTTTTGAGCAGTTTTCTGTGGAGAACTTCTGGGAGATGATGTAATTAGCTGACCTTGTTCTTTTAGGAAGTGAAGCAACACTTTTAGGGACTTAGGAGCCCTTAGTTTATGGACATTTGAATGGGGTTGCAGTGTCCAAAAATGTCTATAACAGTTTCCCCCTAAAGCATGAGGTCATTAATCTTTTGATGTCGGGTGAAATGCTTTATCATGAGGATCCAAAGTTTTTTCAAGCTGGGAGGCGACCTGTAATAAGATACAATACAATACATTATCTTCATAATACTTTTCATGATCTAACTGAGGCGAGCATTCCCATGCTCAACTTGATAAATTCATTTTCATGTACATAACATAGACAATCATCTGTGTAGCAAACTGATGATTCAGATGGAGTCATCATCCTTTGATTTGGATGATCATCTGTTTGGCAATGATGTACATTTGATGTTCTTATGTTCCTGAATATATCACAGCTCGGATGGATGAAACTAGATCTGGGTATTCAAAACGCGTTCAATCTTCACTCGAAGTACAAGTCGATCCATGTGAAAGATGTTATGGAGTCGAACATGGAAAGACATTGCCTGATTACCAGCCAATGCTGTAAGTTGTTAACAGGCACGAGAGGAATCACCAATAATGAAAATGATCCTCAAGGTACTACAGTATAATTCACGTGGCGTGAAAAAGGGACTTGGCATCGAACACCATGCAAAATCTTTTGGTCAAAGGCCATTGATGAAAATCTGTCGCCGAAAGTGAGAAACTTGCCATTGAGGCATGCAAGCTTCAAAGTACTGAAAGGGGTTGTTCCTAGGTCGACTTCTTGGATAATGAGCTGATGTCGACAAGAAGTGACCCGTCATAGGAGGGACTTAATGAATCCCACATCTACGACATGGAATGAAGAAAATGATTTTCGAGGTGAAAACGATCTAATGATACAGGGTTCAGGGTGGTGGTCATGAAAGAATGGAGCGTGAATGTATTGCAGCGGATGAGACACAGGTGAATACTCTGAGCGACTTCTCTTGAACATATTGGTGACATTGACAATGGATTGGTGGCATTAACCTCAAAGATGGATGGTGCAACGGACCAATGGTGATATGACCGGTGAATGGAATAACCCAACCCAACTCGGACGGAGTGAAAGTGTCATGTTCAAGAGCAACTTGCAACCAATGAAGTTTCTTCAAGTTTTCTTCCCAATTTTCCCCAGTCATTGCTGACCAGTACCTCTTTATTTTTATCAAGCTTGAGGAGGATAACATATGCTTGTTCTATAATCCTCCCTCCGAGCGAACCCGTCGCTATGTTTTAATGAGCCTAGCAACAGTGAAACTCATTCTCGTCCATTTGGACAAGTTTGTCGCTATTGGTTTTAACGAATTTAACGACAATGACAACTGGGTCCTTTTTCATTTTTAGAGAGTTTGAGAAAGGATGGAAAGGAAACTCCAATGATTCTTTTTCGTCATATAATCCTTTAAGTCCAAAAACGCGTAAAATAATATGAAAGGGATGAATTTTTGATAGTTTTAATGCGCCGAACAAGACAAGCGCTCAATCTTTCTGTGTAATAATCTCTCAAGTCCAAAAATATTAAAATATAGAGGAGGGATAACACTTCCGATGACTTTAACGAGCCAAAGAGGCCAATTTCTTGGCAATCTTTTCATATTTTATGAGTCAAGTGAAAAGAGCTTAAAGGAGACTTGTTTTTTTCAGGAACGAGTGATAATTTCGGGTAGCAGCTGATTCTAGGTAAAGTTTGGAATTTTCCAATCATGGCAGTGTCACAAGGATGGCTAGCAAGATCACTCATCACAGTTATTCCTCGAAAAGGGTAAACAATCAAATGGAGGCGTATGATAGGCTAAAAGGTGGAGGTGATTATGAGAACACGACCAAGGCTTAAAAGCTGAGGATAATGCATTCATAGGTTATTTACCGGAAATTGGTTCATTTTTTAATGAGATTAAACTCCAGGGAAAATATTTTCTCATTGCTTATGTTTAATTTTTAACGAGATTGAACTCCACGTAAAAAACTGCTCGTGATAACGGTCATTGATTATTTGATTCACCGTTAGCACTTTGTTCTTTCAATGGTGGTACTACCTGTTCAATTGCTTCATCAAACCGATTAGAAATGAAAACATATGTGTGATAAATGAGTTAAAGACACTAATACCTTACTCAAATTACGCAAATAGTAATTTAGAAGTGACTTTTACCTCTCATTTTACCATTTCATTTGAACTTAGTTTGTTGGAGCTCTGGAGGTGTTTTCCCCCCTGATTTTCACTAGATGATTCTAGGAGATTCTATGGACGATTCTCGGCGCCGTCTGGACCGGGTAGGAGCCAAACATGTGCTCTTCAGTTGCATTCTTTCCTTTTTGAATTCTGAGCATGTTTCCTTGCTTTGTTGAGCCTCTGGGGTTTTGAACAACTCGCCTTGGCCCCATCGCACCCTTCCTATATCGAAAGGTGCAATGCATACTAGTCTTATCACTGGCCAGTCAGTATGCATCGCACCTAGTACACTGCTAGGGTGCAATGGGCGCAAGGAGGGAAATTTTTTGCACTGTTTTCCATGGAATTTTTGCCTGTTTCTGCCAAATTAGGACCCTGACTCTTCTCTTGTTTGTTTTTTTAGAGATTTATCGGAGTAAAATGGTTGTTACATTGCGAGAACGCGAGCATGAAGAAGAGGACATGGTTGCTTTACATGATCCGGGTACGGTAACTACATTGTGGAACTACGGCTTGCCGAAGTTTTTCCGCATCTCTAGCATGAGGCAAAAAATCAACTTATTGAAATATTTCCTTGACGCCTGGGATCCTACCAACTAGGTGTTCTAGATTAGGGGCAGATCTATCCCCTTGACTGTTGTGGACATCTATTTTTTGACTGGTTTATCGAGGCATGGCGCCCCTCTCTCATTATCAGGTTCTGCCCGCGAGGGTGAATCCGTGAGAGAGTACATTTGTTGACATGGAAGAGAGGGATCTCAGCCGAGTACTGACAGCAAGATCAACATCCGAGATGTCACTGACTAGCCCTTGAGGACTATTCTATTCACTTTTGCTAGACTGGCTGGTAGTACAGCTCTTCATATAGCTAACAGGTCTTATATGTAGTACGCTTTGGAATGCCTTGAACCGAAGGTGTTCAACTGGTGTGATGTAGTACTCTTTGTGATGAAAGAACAACTGACCAAGGTGAAAAGCAGAAGATCCAAGAATTTAGGCTATGGTTCTATTTTGGTTGTTTTCACTTTGGAGAAGATCCCACTGATGCAGCCGCAGTACATCTCACTTGGCTTACCTCCACCGACTGAGCCACAGATGCAGAGATGGGTTGAACTCATGTCTCGACATGCTGGCCAACCTCATATTTCTTTCTCTAATACCTTCTTTGAGTGGTTCGACCATCAGGAGATGGTTTACGCCAAGTTTCCATATGCTGGCATGGATTTTCAGGGTGACCCAGATTTGGTGTTGTCGGCTGGCGAGCAGTGGGGCGCTATGGGTAAATTCTCTGACCATATCTCTGTTTATTGTTTTTATAATGTTCTTATGTTTTCTTTGATCAATACTAATCAAAACTCATGTGCCCATGCATATATTGGACCAGTTCGATCAGCAGTACGCCGGAGAGAACCAGTTGCTGCTCTGGCAGGAGAGGCTGTAGAGAGGGCCATCCTCCACGACCTTGACGTGACCGAGAATCTTTCAGCATTATAGGATCAGGTCGAGGGCCTCACCCTTGGTATCCCAAACGTGAGGACTGACAAGCTGCCTCTGTAGTTTCAACGACATACTACTGGCGTGCCGAGTCGATGGACTAGGCTTTTGCGCATGATTGCACAGGTGATGACTTGTTATCACCAGCATCAGTAGGCTAGGGTACCCCCTAGCATTTTTAGTTTTGGATCATTTGGCTGATTTTTTCTTGGTTACAAAACATTATGTGTAAACCATAAACAGTTAAATATATGTATTTTTGATTTTCGAAGATTTATTTTGGTTAAGTTACATGATCCTGTTGCAAATATTGATGTGATGCTTCTTTTTATAAATGTCGCAAATGTCTATCTAACACATAATTTTCCAATGAGTCTGTTAATGTGTTTAAATTAATGGAAATATGTTGATATTGAATGAAATCGAACCGTCTTTCCAAAATATTGGCCCTTAGGAACATGCGATAGATAGCTGGATTCCTTACAGAGTAGATACCATTGAGTTGTAGAATGACGAGTTGTGAATCTAGCCTGACGACATGTCGACATATGCCATGTACGATGGCATCAGAGATGAGTTCTATCAATGCATCGTATTCAGCTATATTGTTTGTCAACCGACCAATACATACCCCTCTGAAACTCACTAACTCGCCGCTGGGATTGAAGATGGCCCAGGTAGCATAAGATAGGTTCCGCGAACTACGAATCGTTCCATCAGCATATCCAAAAAACAGTTCCAATAGGTTCAACATCTATAACAAATGCAAAAAGTGGATTACCTAACCAAAACAATTACCCTTAGTGAAAACAAAAATGTAACAAAAGCATAGGGAGTACTACGTTGAATTAAGCATAGTAACGCTTGAGGTACAACTCGTTACAGGGTTGCGCCAGTGGAATCCCATCATAATCCATCAACTCATAGGCTCCTTTTGCTAATACATGCTTAACAATATAGGGACCCATCCATAAAGACTTAAACTTACCTGATCCCAACTTATTGGACTCCTGGTCGTAAAGTAAGACCAGGTCGCCTTCTAAGAAGACACGAGGTTTGACATTTTTGTCGAACTGCGCTTTGACTCGTTTCTTATGAGCCTCGTTAGCCAAAGCTGCACCACAATGGGTTTCATCCAATTGGATTAGTTTCAAGAAATGAGCCTCTTCTTCTGAAGTTCTGGGGAGAAGGTCGACCACGAGCTTGAGGGACGCGATTTCACCCTGAATTGGCAAGATTGCTTCTAGGCCATACCCCAGTTGAAAAGGTGTAAACCTGGTTGCATTCCTCACTGATGTACGGTATGCCCACAAGGCCGAGTACAGGATTAGGTGCCAACGCCGTTTATGGACTCCAGTCATCCTTTGCAACATGTGCTTCAGGACCTTTTTGATTGCCTCAACTTGTCCGTTAGCTTGCGGATAATACAGAGTAGAGCTGTCGTGGGAAAGTCCTAATTTGGCAGCAACTCAACCATCATGTGATTGTGAAAGTGCAATCCATGATCTGTGACTATGGCCTGTGGAATGCCGAATCTGGAGACTACGTGATTGAAAAAGAAAAGGGCAGCCGTTTCGCTGTTGTTGTTTAATGTAGGCATCGCCTCGGCCCATTTGGTAAAATAGTATACTGCGACTATGTTATACCCATGGCCCCCAGCCGAGGTGGGGTTACATGTCATGAAATCTATGCCCCATTTGTCCAATGGCCCAACAGCAACTACTGATTGTAGAGGTGTGGGTGGTCTCCTGGTTTTTCTATCGAAGATTTGATAAGCATGGCAACTTTTGACTGCGGTTATGCAATCTTTGAACATTGTTGGCCAGAAGTATCCTGCTCGTAAAATATTTTGCGTTGTAGCATAACCAAATTGATGCCCCCCACACACGCCTGAATGGAAATCATTCAGGACTTTTTCGGCCTCCTCATGGCTAAAGCACCTCCATATAATTGTATTGACACCATGACGGTATAGCGTATCACCGACGATCACGTAGTCTTTTGCTTGGTATCGAATCCGTCATTTTTCTGAACATGAGGTAATAGACCTATATGTTTGGGTCTGGAGATAGATGATTATATCTCCGTACCATAGATTTCTTGAAGATATCAAAATCAAATTTTCGCCCACAATTGCTTCTTCGGATGTTGCATCATTGGATGATGATGGGAGATCACATAGTAACTCTACGAAAACCAGGGATTTCTTTGATTTGGATTTCTTGAATTCCAAATCAAACTCTTGTAAAATTGCTATCCATTTTGAATATTTGCCCCAAGCAACTGTCGCGACAATATATAAGTCATGGGGTTGCAATCTGATAAAATGGTAATTTTTCTGAAGAGGCTGTAGTGTCGAAATCTCTGCATCGCTTGAACAACTGCTAGGGCTAGCTTTTCAACATAGGAGTACTTCATTTCCATATTATTTAAGTTTTGGCTTAAATAATATATAGGATGTTCAATTCCATTATCTTCTTGAACTAAAACCATCGCTATGGTCGTATCTGCTGCAGCCAGATACAGGTTAAAGTATTTTTGATAATCAGGAGCATACATTAATGACGCTTTTATTAGGGATTGTTTTAAAGCATCAAAGGAAGCTTGCCTGACCTGATCCCAAATGAATGGTTCTTCTTTTTTCAATAGACGAGTATAAACTTTGGCAAGTTTAGCGTAATTTGGAATGAACCTCCTTAGAAAGTTTGTTTTCCCTTGGAGTTTCTGAATCTGAAGTAAATTTGAAGGTGGAGGCAAATCAATTATTGCCTGAACCTTACATGGGTTGAGACGAATCCCTTCCTTTGAGACCACAAAGCCAAGTAAATGACCATAACTGACACAAAACACACACTTGTGTGGGTTGAGTCGTATCTTGTAGTGTCAGCAACATAGAAATATCGCTCTTAAATGTTGCGGATGATCAGTCCGCGTTCATGAATGAGCTGGGAGATCATCGAGATATGGTTGAATGATGTTCTTGATGTCATGGAAATCATAATTCATTGCTCTCTAAAAATTTTCCCCTACATTCTTTAAACCAAAGGGTAGCTTGTGATATGCAAATGTGCCCCACGGACAAATAAATGCAGTCTTTGACTGGTCCTGTGGGCAGATATTTATTTGATTATACCCGGAAAATCCATACATAAATGAAAAGATTTCACATCCGGCGCATTCATCGATTATCTGGTCAATGAAGGGTGTAGGTAGTTTTCTTTCAGACAAGATTGATTTACATCCCTACAATCGACACACACTCTAATTGTTCCTTGCTTCTTCATCACAGGAACAATATTTGATACCCAATCGGTTAGAGGAACTGGGTAAATAAAACCAGCATGGAGGAGTTTTTCAACTTCCGCCTTGATGGCAGCGGCTTTCTTGGGGTGCACCTACCGTAGTCGTTGTCGTACCGGTTTGACATCTGGATACATCTTAATTTCATGTTCAACTATGCTCGAGTCAATGCCTGGCATTTCATCATATGACCAAGCAAAGACATCTATAAACTCGCGAAAGAGAGCATTATATACTTCTAGTTCTGAAGAAGAACAAGATTTGCCGACATTAATATTCTCTACAACATCTGTTTTGGTCGAGATATTTATGGCGATAGTCTCTTCAATATTGGATAGGTTATGCTCTGAATCCACCGTATTTACAGTATTTGACATAAAGTCAAGAACTGAGGGATGGTCAAGGTCACTGGAATTATCCTCCTTACAATTCGGAAGATGGGAATGATGGTGGTAATCTTCCCATGGTGCCCCATCAATCATCATTGACTTAACAATTCCTTCGTCTATAGAATGTATTTGTGACCAAGGATCTTAAGGGGTGCCATATTCCTTAAACCTATCTATCCAAATGCTTGATGAGCGTTGATTTGGGTTTTCCTCCCATGCCGAAAACATTGATTGCTACAATATTTCTATTGGTCTTAGAGGCAATACCTGCAGATGATCCATGTTAATATTGTTTTCTAACATCTTTTGAATAGAAGATATCATATTGCAGGTTCCCACCTTGGCCACTTCTGCCAAATTGATTGGAGGTGGTAGGGAAAAATTCCCCATTAATGTAGGGTATTTTAGTAGGCCTTCTCCAATATTTTGAAGCGAATGAGGGCTTCCATGGATCATTGGAATGCTTCTTGTAACTTGTGAACTATTGGGGAGAAATGTTTGTTGGTCGATGATTGTAATTCCTCCTTAGAAGGGGAATGCAATCTTCCTGAAGTAGGTCAACACAATGGCAGTCATGGCATATATCCAGGGCCTTCCCAGTAGGATGTTGTAATCGAGGTTTCCGTCAATAACTTCAACATCAATTTCTACTATTTTTTCCCCCAATTCGACTTGCAAGTTACTCAATATCCCATATGGGGTGTATGTTCGTCCATCAAATGCTTTTAATGTCGTCGATGATTAGGACAAGGTTGGAGATCCTAAAGTTTTCCAGAAACTCATCGACATGATGCATGTTGATGCCCCCTCATCAATAATTGTTCAATGACCAATTTTGTTGAGGGCTTTCACTTGAATAAGGAAAGCTAGTTGAGCTGGTAACTGAGGGTCAAATCCTTTGTGATTAAAGTAAACAAGATTGGAATCCTTTGGGTCAATCCCACCTATCGCTGAAAATAAAGCCTGCCTTTGGGAGGGGAAATTTTGTAGTACCTCAAGTGTCGACATCACGGACGGCGATTGGGCTAAATCCTCCACTATATTATAATGTTGTGCTGCTCTGGCACAAGGATTAAACGTCGATTTGTGTACTACTCCTTTTGGTGGTTTTATCGTTAGTTCAGGGATGATGGGTGGCACAACTTTGGGTGAGGTTGTTGTCAAATTACTAGGTTGATCATTATCCTTGTTGTTCGACATCTATGGATTCTCGTAATATTTACTCCTTGTCAATATCAAAGCATCATTTTACTGCTTCGAAATAGACAACATTAGCACTTGGGACGGGGAAGCATTGTCGCTAGCAACCAAATTTGTTCCTGGATAAGAAAACGGATCAGCCAATACTACCGAGGTTTTTGAACTCTTGAAGAATTTTCTAAGCTCAGCTTTGTATGGATAGTCTCTTGTCCAATGATCCTCATCACATATAAGGCATGGATGACTTGGTTTCCTTTCTCCAGAAGGGTTTGCAGAAGATTTTTCAGGAGACAACTCCTCTTGTTTCTTTTTCTTCCCTTTCTTTCTCTTCTTGCCTCTTGGTTGCTTGGTTTCTTTGCCTTTGTCAATTGACAGGGCATTTACTTCCGAGGTGAGAAGTTCTTCATTTTCATTTTGACTTGAAACTGTACGGGCTTTCTTGGATGTAGCCTTTTCGGTTTTCGTGCTAGTCGTACCTATCACGCCATCGCCGGCATGAGAGTCTTTGTCTTATTTAGGAGGGGAGGAACGAAATATTCCGGTCTAGAAGCATCAAGGATTTTATCGTAGAGCATGCCAGACTGAGTATAGATCAAGTCTAGATATTGTGCACGAGCAATAGCTTTCTCTTTAGTGGCGACTCCTCCCTTTGCCACATCTCTTGTAATAGAAGGTAACAATGACTTAATAAACCATTCAGCCAACAGCCGATTAGGAATGTATGTTTTTACCATTCTACGACAACGTCACCACTCATTAATATGATCGGATATGTGAGTGGTTGTCGTTTTATTGAAATTGGTAAGCAGCTCTATTCCCGTTTCATACATTATGGGTAACTGAAAATGGGTTAAAAAGGTTGTGGCTAGGGTACTGAAGTTATCAAACGAAGCTCTCAGCAATTCAATATACCATTTTGTTGTCGGACCAGTCAACGTTCGCTGGAAAAGGTGAAGCTTGATCAAATCATCATTAAGGGTGTTTGATGAACACCACAGATGAAAATTCATCACATGATTCAACGGATATTCACACGTATTTCCATTGAATTTAGGAATATCTAACAGAAGTTTATGTGGAATCACTGGCCACCAAGGGGTGTAGGCGATTGGATCATTCGTTAGTCGATTCAGATCTGGTAACTCTAAAGTTGCAACGAATGGCAACTGTTGATTCAGGCTTGGCAAAGCATACCCAAGATAAGATGGAATCGCCTGAGCAGTTGGTCTTTGCATACCAACATAATGCATTTGATGTTGGTAACTTTGGTAAGGTTGATGGGCATGACCATTATGATATGATTGATATTGACCATTTTGAATATACGGCTGTCCATTACTTGCAACGGCTTGTTTCTCGGATCCTTGGTAAGCTTGTTGGAATTGCGGTTGTTAGTAATTCACCAACCATGGTTGTGAAGCCATGAGTTGTTGTCTAGTACTGACTGTTTGGCCAAGATGATGGGTAATGATCCTTGTTTGAACCTGGGTCATTCCACCAGTCAACGATTGTGGTCGCGTCGTAGGGACAAGAGGTTGTTGCATTACAACCTGAGAAACCTGATGTTGGCATACAACAGGAAACGCTTGTACTTGCGATACTGCCATAATAGTTGGCGGAGTGGGGATATTTGACATAGGTAAACTTTGTTGCATTGAGTATACAACTCTTGGTTGTTGAGGCAGGATTGGCACCCAACTGCTAGATGTAATTCCAGCATAACCTAAATTCTGTTGTGAACTCTCGCATGGTTGTTCACTCGAAGAAGACAATGAAAGGGTATATGGCCCTCCATACGACAGTAATCTAGTGCTCAAAGGAATGATTTGCCTTTGGGGACCGGATTGCCCAAACTGACACTACGAAGGGTCAATTTGTTGAGACTCAACATAAGAGATTCCAAATACTATTCCAGATGAACAAACGGGAATAGACCACACTGTCAAAACAGCCCCTGGATGGATTCCATGCAGCGATTGAGAGCTAGTTGGGACAGATGGTACACCGGCGAACATTGTTGGAGTAGCAGCAGGAAGTTCTGCTGCTACTGTGTCGGATGACACGATCCTAGATGTCGATGGTTGTTCAAACATATTAAGCCTATCCAAAAGATTCTTTAGCAATTCTTCAGGAACTTCCAATCGTGGGAGACTAACTTCTGATGAAGAAGGATATAGGGTGATCCCTGCTCCGAATTGCGATAGAGCGTTAGATGGAGGATCTTCCACAATCTCTTCTATGGCAATCAATCCAGGAGGAAGAGGTAGACCGTCAAATCCGTAAAATATTTCTAGTGCCGAAGGAGGTATAATTTCTGCAGTGACAGATGTTTGGGGAGTAACACCTTCCGAATCAGTTGTAGATGGAACTGGCTCGGGGATAGAAGTGTTTACCATCACACTAGGATCAGTTGTAATGTCCTCTTGCGGCTGCGGGATTTCTTCTATAGAGGCAGGTATACTAGAAATGTTTGGAGTAACCAGAGTCTCTAAGGATGTCAGAGTACATGCTCCAACTAACCTAGGGGACTTTGATCTAGTCAAACGAGTTCACTTTGTCCGGAACAACTTCATTTTCGGAGTCAACGATGGTTGACTTGTAAGTCTCCGCGAACGACGAGGTTTTGATTGAATTTCTTCCATGATTGTAGATTACTTGATCAACTCAAAATAAAGAGGAGAAAAATGATTCCGAATTAAATGAATTTTAGATGCTTTGACACAACTTGTTTTTCAATTTTTAAGAGTCGAGAAAAAACAAAAGATGACTCTAGTCACCTTCGATTTTTAATGAGCCTGAAGTGACAAGTGCTCAGATGGACCTTTTCCTTTAAGGAGTCTAAAATGGAATGAAAGAGACCAGTCTGGAAATCTAGACATAGGGATTACCAAACCAATCGCAAAACTGCAAAATACTTTTTATGGTACGACAGTCAATCTTCCTGAATGTTGTGTTCAGTGCATTGCGATTGATAGGGCGGCAGACACGGCTTCCTAAGGATAAAGGATATAGCCTATTATGGTCTCCCAATATATACTCGACGGTACATGGGAGCACAAGTCCATACTGGCACTTGTCGTCTCAAAGAGGAGGAATCACCCAACCAACAACGAAAGTGACAGTTGCCAGGCTTAACGACACCGAAATACGTCTCTAGCCTAGCTTTCATGATGTTGTACGTTAGGTTCCAAATCATTTTTAGGTTCATTAAATTTATTTTATAGTTGATCTTGTTTAAGGAATTTGCCTTTTAGGTTCACTACGTGATGTATATATACAATTCCTAAAATGCAGTCTAAGATGATAAACAATCGTTTAATCTTCTTTTGCGATGGAAATCCTAGCTACTAAGGAAAGAGAACTGAGGGTCTTTCAACAAAGAGCACAGAGCACACACTAAATGCGTTGTCCTAAATCAAACCAAGCAGTCTAAATGCAAATGCACATGCATGTATTTTTTTTCAACCTTCTTAATGTTTGAATGACAAGAAGAATGCTAAGTGCAAATCTGAATTATCTTTCCAAAGCGACAATACTAACAAATTTCTTTCCAAAACGAAGTGAAGATAACGACACTTTTGCAATTTTGAAAAGAAAAGTGTTTTCGACACTTGAAAAACTACTAATTCAAATCACATACAAGAGTAATAGTATAATCGACTATCAAGAACAATGATATTCTCTTCTATGACTGAAAACGACACTTGTGACACTTTTAGATTAAGAAACGACAACTCGATTACGCTACTTCTTTGTAAAAGAGAACTGAAAATGGTGCACAATACATAAAAACATTTATAGTTCTTTTCACAATGGAGGTAGAATGATGAAAAGGAAGGGGGTTTCCACAGAGATATATTGACCACAGACAGCAAAACTCCTGAATAGATCTGAAAAGAGTGAAGAAAAACCAAAGTCTGAAGGCAAAATTAACCTTCTCTGACCATTGCACCTGTTACACAGGGAATCCAGTATGCATCTCACCTACTGCACACGGGAGGTGCGATGCATACAGACTGCCTTGAAGAGAGGGTGCGATGGTAACAGTGCGAGACTTCTACTTGGTATTTGGTCACAATTTGCAGTTCAGTTCATGGATTTAGGCCGAGCAAGTGATGTTCAGTAAATATAAATCACAAGGATTGATCTAAGGAGGCTACTACAGCCACCACTAGGGCAATTAGAGTGTTTGCAGATCAATTGTTCAATTTATAAACAAAACCTGGAGATAGACTAAAGCAGCATTGATCTACTTTGCACTTGCGTAGCAAATGCAGTTCGAAGGCTAGCTGGTTTGACTTCAGGCTCTGTCTGTAAGTTTATAAAACAAACAAATATAGACTAGCAAATAATCTACTCGCTCCCTAGTGGAGTCGCCATTTTGTTATTGGGAATAGTGTCCACTTGGAGCTGCTATTCCCACTAAGACTAGTAGCTATCTTAGAAACAAACAAGTTAAAACTACTTTCATTTTCCTTTATACGAAATAGATAAGAGGGGAACAAAGGACACCAACCTCAGTCTTGCGCTTGGTTCCTTGCCTGGTTCCCCTCCTTTCTGATAGATCTTTGCCGCTTCTTCTTCATCTACCCAGCTTCAAAGACCACCTGTGGAATCAAAGCAGCATAATACTATTGAAGAACAAGGATCTACAACCATAAAGAATACAGGACCAGATATGTATTGACCACACAAATGCATAAACAATCAATCATACAAGAATGTGAAGGAAAACTTGAATAGCTTTATTAATATCAAGAATAGCAAAGAGGATTACAACCAATAGTTCGAACCCAGCATCATCCTCCAGCAAGAAAGCCCTTCTTCACCTCATGTAAAGCTTAGATCACCCAACACTATGATGTTACACTAGGAAACCAACAACACTTCTCTACAAGATACAAGATTCCAGCCTCTGGATCTCTGTGATGAGGGATCCATATATAGATGATTGTAGGGGAGTGAGTCAGCTTTTGGGTTTTTGATTAGTGTCCTCTCTCTGATAGTTCTAGATTCCACTTGGAGAATGATGATCTCTTACTCATCCCTAGGCAAATTCAGAGAGGTAAGTGTTAGAGGAGAAGTTTCTAGAAGATTTTATGATCCTCCACCTCGCAAACTGTCTTTCCCATTTGTCTATTCTCGCACATTATACCCTACAGAAGGGCTTTCCAGTATGCATCGCACCCTTTACACTGAGTAGGTGATATGCATTGCACCCCCTGCACTGGGCATTCTGTATGGTCCAGGTTTGACCAGTTTTGAGCAGTTTTCTGTGGAGAACTTCTGGGAGATGATGTAATCAGCTGACCTTGTTCTTTTAGGGAGTGAAGCGGCACTTTTAGGGACTTAGGAGCCCTTAGTTTATGGACATTTATGATTGGGGTTGTAGTGCCCAAAAATGTCTATAACACCTAACACAGGGAATTAGCTCAAGAATTGTGTAGTTCTAATTGACAGCCAGGGCTTCAGTCCAAAAATTGTGCAGTGCATGGGGGACAACCATCTTGATCAACCTAGAAATTGGGCAAATCTCAACCCCATACTTGTATACTACTGCATGTGTTGTTAGGTTGACCATTTCCCCGCAGGAATGAGAAATCCTAGTTAGCATGCATGGGCTTCTTTTCTCGAAAAATGAAAAAAATCAAAGAGCATCCCTATATTTTAGGGATGCATTTTAGCAGTTGGAGGTTACATGAAAAGGCAATTTCAAAAACATCCCGCCAAGTGTCACTTTTTTCTAGATTTGTGGCATGCATGTCATAATCTCGATCTTATCAAAACTCATCTATTCAATGTTGCAGATCTCATCCCTCACATTGATCTTGAAGCTCTGACATCGCAAATCACATCTAGGAGTCTTTGGCACATTCTTCTCAAAATTTTCTGGGTAAGTCTTCTTTTCATGTCATTTTCTTCTTTTCTGCCACTTTTTTTGTATTTTTCTTTGTGTAAGTGTTGTTTTTTTTGTTTTAATGAATCCTTACTATCGTTTTGAGGCATTTTAGCTTGTAGAAGTATTGTTTTAGTTTTTCACTACATCTCACTGTTGTCCCATGCATGACATTGTTTCTGCACTTATGGTCATCGCTGTGTAGACTTGCTTCACACACATGCTTGTTTTCCCATTTTTTGAATCCTACACTCATTATTTCCATGCATGATCATTCACTCTTGCTTACACTCAGTCTCGACATGCATCCAAATATTTTCATGTTTTCAGTCACCCGTCGGTGGATTTGAGCTGCCTTGGCCGAAACCTTACCTTACCTAGACAACAATGCGCATTTATAGAAATGAAGGCTCTGCTTTCCTTCCAGAAAATGCACAAACCTAGCCAGCACTAAACTCCAGGCTTTCTCTGTGCAATTCTAGGAGGAAGTGCCCAGTTGGCCCCAAATAGTACACAATGCAGTTTGCTAGTTTTGCATGCCCTTGTTGATTGAAACTGCGCATTGCATAGTTTAAGTCCTCAATTAGCCAAGTTGGATTGTGCATTGAACAGTTCCAGTAGTCAGTTAGTGTCCTGACAGCCCAGACAATGCCTTGCATAGTTTTGATAGTCAGTGTCCCAGCCTCCTAGTGAAAATTGTGCAATCTTCATAATCAGTCACACATGCATGTTGCAAGATAGTCCTCAAGTTTCTTTTGGTTTTCAACCGACATATTTCTTGCCATGAGCGTTGCTATGTCTCTAGGTATCACAAGTGTTCATCTTCCTCTCAGTGGTACATGTACAATGGCCTCCAAGAGAGCAAAGTCAAAGGACACCATTGAGAGTGAAACTAGGGATGTAGTTGAGAAAGTGTCTATGAGCTTTCCTATCTATGAAGACACCAAGTTGTTCATAGACAAGGATATCAAGATGAAATGGCAGTGGCATTGTAGCGAGTAGCACCATTGGCAATAGCAAAGGGTAGTAGACCTTCATGCAAAAAAGGCAAAGCTGCAAGATCAAAGCAGATCCACTCATGATGAAATCAACTTTGGAGACTGAGGCAATGAGGTGACAATGCAACAAGAGGATCGCGCAAAGGGAAAGAGAGAAACAGAGGATGGAGGAAACAGAGAAGGAATTGCAAGAGTTGAAGTAGCAACTCAGGTAAGAACATGAGTTGCACAGAATAGAGAAGGAAGCACAGTAGGAATAGGTACAGTAGGAGGCGTGACATGCACAGATTGATGAAATTGTGCCCATATAGGTTATAAACCCATCCTAGCAGCTAATACAGAGTAGAGAGAATGAGTGGTGTCGATGATCGCATGCACGGGTGTTCAGGGGCATGATTTTCATTGTGTGCATGCATGTGATCCTATCCATTGGCATACTCACCAAGGAGAAGAAAAAGAACCAAGTCTGACTGGAGCTAGACATGTACTTCGATGAGTTGATGTGCATAACCACCAACACAGACATGGAGATCAACACAGAAATTATGCATCAGTGTGTTGTTGATTTGGTTTCACTTAAGACTATGATGCACATGTTACCAAACGAGTTGGACAGACGAGCCAAATTAGTGTACCTGGATGCAATGGAGGCAAGAGTTAGCTTCTAGAAGGATGTCACCACAGAGTACATCGACACCATCATGGACTACCAATCTTGGCATCGGTTCGCCACTGTCGATCATTGTGAAGATGTCGAAGATTTGGCCTTACCACAATTGTCTGAGTCTTAGTGATGTCTTGCATGGCTTACTCAAGCATATTTTGTCTCACATGGGTACATGTCCATATTGTAATGTAACATCTTGTAAAAGTGAAAAAACAAATGTTGATAGTAGAACGTAACAGCCATGTAGTAGTTGAAGATTCATGAGGGTAGGTGAAGAGTCACAAAGGGGAACATCAAGGGTCACCCCACCCTTTCCTATTCATAGAACCTCATAACTCATTGTGCAATATTTTGGGAGCCAAGATTCCTATAGGTGTATCTTAGAGAAAGCTTGGACTGTATTGTAATGAGCCTTGACTTCTCCATAGTGCAGAGCTAGTATATCTCTTTGGAGGAATACGCAATGGTGATTGTAACGTTGCATTATCATGAATAGTGGTTGGTCATGGTTTTATTGTATGATTGGATGTTTCACTCTTAATATAACAAATCCAACACATTTCATGCATATGTTGTTATTGTATTTCAGCTATATTGGTTACTCTAATGATATATGTAGTTATTTTCTTACACATGTATGTATGGACTCTTTTTATATATGTATGTATGAATATTACTGAGATGTGATGTTGGTTTAACCATCACTTTTGATCATTGGTTCCCCTACCTTCTAGCTTGTGATGCATCTTTGCTCGTGTGTTCCCTTTCAAGTTGCATGTTTCCACAGGTTTCTAAGGGGATCACTCAGTCCCCTCTTCATGCCTTAGAACCCTTCATGCACCTTCCTTGGCTTGTTGCACTAGTCACACCCTTACTACCAACAAGGACATCCTACTTACCTCTAAGCGCAACCACGGTCAAGGAAATATTGTACAACACACGGCTAGGACTCTACATCAAATGGTCTGAGCTCTAGTTGGGACTTCTTACCGGGGAGATCCCCTAACATGTTAGCGGGTCCAACACCAACAACATTTTGGCACTAGAAGGAGGGCCAAATGACAAGCTGAGTCCTCATAATCTGTTTCAAATATATACATACTTATCATGACTAATTACGGAGTTTCTCTTCTGGTGTGTATTTCTTATAGAAATGCTTTTAAAATCTTGGAAGAGCTCTAGGATAACTTATCACATAAAACATATAATGGTGGAGCCCAAGAAGCCTTAGTTAGATACGCGGTTGGCATTGTAGGCTCCTATGAAAGACATGAAATCTTTGAAGATTACATGACCTGCACATTGTTCGCCTACACGCTTCGAGGGAATTCAATGCATTGGTGTGCCATGCTGCCCAAAAAATTTATTCATTCTCTTTCTCATTTGGTTGTAGAGGTAGACTATGCTTTCAATCACTTTGACCATAAAGCACTCAACAAAGAAATTATGAAATTATGGAAAGCACTTGATGAATCTATTGAACAATTTTACATGCACTTCTGTAATCTTTCATATCGATTTCCCAAAGATGAAATTGATTGGGAATTCCTCAATGGAATATTTGAGTATCTTCCTTACATATCCGGAAATCCACAATTCCTAAAATCATTTGAACCCCTCTCAGCACACTTCAGTGATGACGTTGCACCATCATAGGCAAGAATAATTATTGTCACAAGTGATTTTCCACCTTCACCTCATCAAACAACTCCACCACCAGAGAGTGATGTGGGAGAACATGCACACACATCTATTGAACTATCACATCCTCCCAACCCACCTGCTCTTGATATTTGCGCAGATTTGGTTTGCAAGCCTGCTCGTTGTCATGTGGATTTGTTCCCTCAACCTCTATCCCTACATTCCATTGACCCTCCAGATTGCACTGTATTGTGTTTTTCCATTTCGAAATCCACACTTGTTGTGAACGAGGATTAAGTTGTTGAAGGATTTGGTGTTGTGCAACCAACCTGCGCTATCGTTCATGATGAGTGTGTGCGAGAATATAAAGAAGAATCTACAATGAAGGATGACTCCATTCCAACCACGCCTCATCTGCTTTATCCTAACATCCCTTGTGATTCTACTACTATTGATTTCCCCTGTGAAAAATCATTTCTGGATGTTTCTAGTTCCAATCATTCACAAGACACATCAAATTTCAGTCTATCATTACATTGTGGAGAGGACACATCTTCCTCTGAAAATCCATCTAGTTTGTCATCTATCATTTCTGAAAACACAACAGGTGAACATCCTTGCTTCTCATCTACCCCCTGCATGATTCATCAAATCATGAGGATCCCATCAAACATCCCAAATTTTCTAATTGTGGTTATCGCGATCTCTGTACTTCTTCACTTTATCATGATGTTGATTCACTCACTATTAATATGTTTGTGCCATTAGTCTTTGATGATCTATCTGTCAACGAAGTTGAAACCCCACAAGAGTTTGAGGCACTTCAACCTAAGATGATGGTTATGTTAGGCCCTCTCTATCCTAAGGTCGGTTTCACTTTCGATCAAGAAATTGTTTAAACATGCAATGCTCCTCAACACTATCTACTTCACATTGAAGATCAACCAAACACCCAGACTTCGCTTCCTCCACTAGAATCACATGATCCCATCACTCTTGAATTGGAGGAATATTACATAGCAAGCACACATGCACAACACAAGTGGTCTATCTTTGTCACGTTTTATTGCATGTCACATTCAAGAGAATGTGTATGCATAACAATTGCACACAGTGTAGCACAACACCATGGCAAGTCCATGGAGTGTATGTTATGCACTTTCACCCATTTATTTTATGTGGATGAATTTAAACTCAGAGTGTGTTTGTCTTCATCATTGTATCTTTCACGTTTGTTGGTTTGCATGACTGTACTATTCATGAACCATGTCTTCACCAACATGGGTCAACCATTGCATCGGTGGTTGCATTGGGAGTATCATTTTACGTGAGCAGACCTATGCACCATTAGCTTAGAAGTAGGAGTAGTGTTTTCTTGCATGCATGTTTTATTTCTTGTTTGTTTGTTTGTTTTCTTGCATGTTTGTTTGCTTACTCATTTTTCTTTCGCGTTTTTTCTTCTGCTCTTTACTCATTAGTTGTTTGTTTGCTTGTTTTAGCATGAACCGTGTGTAACTCTTGAAACAAGCAAGTTAAAGTACAAGAGGACTTGTCCAATTATCAATACTTGGTTATCTATCATCCTATCTCTGTATGAAAAAATTGTTATATTCATTCCATGATACACCAATGGAAATTATGTTATGTTCGAAGTGAACCTTGATGAAAACACAACACTTGCATGCTAACTAGTATCACCTACTCTAGTAAAAAAAAATGGGTTAACCCTTGTCAGCTCAGTCAAGTAGAATAAGGTGAGGGGGAAAACCTTAACAAGTATGTCAGAGGTATATACAAAATACTTCTTTGAAGGAACAACCTATTATGCTCTCAATAAGGCGGGATCCCTCTTCTGCCTCTGAAATGAATAAGTACTTATGCATAGTTATGAAAAATGGAAAATGAAAAATCGAAAAACTCAAAATGTGAAAAATTTTGAAAAATGAAAAATGAATAAGGTGAAAGAAGAGAAAGGCTTCCTACGTAGAGAGATGATGCAAGTAACTATGCCGAGGTGCTGATCAGGCTCGCTGGCAGCACAATGATGCTTGTGTTTATGCATGACTCCGTCAGGGTACTGCCCAAGCCTATTGGTTGCAGAGCAATGCCAGAGATGAAACTTAAACTCCAACTATCATATTTCTTCTGCACCAATATACCCCTCATCCCCAATTGAAACAATTGTGTTCACTTGGCTTGGAATGTGTGCTGACCGACCAAGAGCATGGCAGGTGCTACATCTTTCAATGAAGGTAATGCAGAAATCAAGATGATTCGAGAATCGAACAATACTTTTGGAGGAGTTAGACTCGCTTTTCACGAAACAAGGTCCATTCAGAGAGCTAGAGTTCTACCAGTATGTGTCCAAGTGTTGTAGAGGCTACAACCACCCTCCAAAATTTTTCCTTAGCTTCGTTTTGGAGCCTCCATACCAACCATCCTTAGCAACATGTCTTGCATTGTCCAAGTACATAGGCTTCAACTGAGTTTCAGTGGCTTTCTAGCCTGTTGCATGTCAACTTGTTTGCGTCTCATCACAGGCTATCTTTCTGAAGTTAGGAAATTTTCTGGCTGAGATGCTCCCCCTGAAAATTGCACAATTCTGGAGGGGAACCAACCTTCCCTCTAGAAATTGTGAAATCCTACTGGGCTCCAGAAATGTGCAGTTCATCTATGCAAGATTCCCTTAGAAATTTGTGCAGTGAAACTCGACACCAAGCTTCAGCTCCAGAATTGTGTAGTTTTTACTAATAGCCAAGGCTAGAGTCTAGAAATTGTGCATGCATGAGGGACAACCAGTCTTTCTCAATCTAGAAATTGCGCAAGTCCCATCCCCGGGCTTGTAGAATGCTACATGTGTTGTAAGGTTGATCAATTCCCCCTAGGACTAAGTAATCCCGATTAGCATGCATGGAATGCATTTTCCAAGAAAGAAAAAATCAAATAGCATCCCTAGATTTTAGGGATCCCTTTTAGTAGTTGGAAGTTAAATGCAAAATCCATTTTAGAAACCTCCCGCCAAGTGTCACTTTTTCCTAGATTTGTAGCATGCATGTCATAACCTCGATCTTATCAAAACTCATATATTCAATGTTACATAGCTCATCCCTCACATTGATCTTGGATCTTTGACAACCCACATCACATCTAGGAGTCTTCGGCACATTCGGCTCAACGTTTTCCAGGTAAGCCTCCTTTTCATGTCATTTGCTGCTTTTTTTTTGTAATTTTCTTTGTGTAAGTGTTGTTTTCTTGGTTTCAATGAAATCTTGTTGTCATTTTGATGCATGTTAGCTTGTAGAAGCATTTGTTTAGTCTTTCACTGCATCTCACTATTGTCACATGCATGACATTGTTTATGTAGTGACGGTCGTTGTTGCAGTGAATTGCTTCACACACATGCTTGTTTTCCCATTTTCTGAATCCTACACTCATTGTTTACATGCATGATCATTCAATCTTGCTTACACTTAGTCTTGCCATGCATCCAAACCTTTTCATATTTTCAGTCGCCCATCGGTGGGTCTACACTGCCTTGGCCTGGACCTTCCCTTCTCGAATAACAATGGGAATTTATAGAAATGAAGGCTTTGCCTTCCCTCCAAAAACTATAGAAACTTGGTCATCACTAACCTCCAGGCTCGCTCTATGAAATTCTGGGAGGCATTCCCTAGCTAGCCCTAGAAATTGTGCATTGCAGCTTGTTGGGTTTCAAATGCCCTTGTTGACTAAAATTTCACATTGTGTAGTTTCAGTCCTCAGTGAGCCAGGCTGGATTGTGCATTGTGTAGTTCCATCAGTAATTTAGCCTCCTGATAGCCCAGACTATGCCTTGCACAGTTTTGGCATTGAGTCTCCCAGCCTCTCGGTGAAAATTGCATAATATTCACAATCATTCACTCAAGCATGTTGCAATACGATCCTCAAGTTTGTTTTGGTTTTCAACTAATAGATTTCTTTCCATGAGTGTTGATATGTCTCTAGGTATCACAAGTGTTCATCTACCTCTCAGCAGTATAGGTACAATGGCCTCCAGGAGAGCAGAGTCAAAGGACGCCATTGAGAGCGCAACCGGGGATGTAGCTGAGAAAGTTTCTATGAGCTTTCCTATCTATGAAGACACCAAGCTATTCATATACAATGATATCAAGATGAAATGGAAATGACATTGCAATGAGCAACACCATCAGAAATAGGAGAGGGTAGTAGACCTACACGCGACAAAGGAAAGATGAAGGTGCTTGACAGTGCAGAAATGGAACAAAGCTTCAAGATCAATGCAGATCCACTCATGATGAAAGAAAATTTGCAGATTGAGTCTATGAGGCGATAGTGTGACAAGAGGATCATGCAAAGGAAAAGAGAGAAATAGAGGATGGAGGAAAGAGAGAAGGAGTTGTAGGAGTTGAAGAAACAACTAAGGGAAGAATAGGAGTTGCATATAGGAGAGAAGGAAGTGCAACAGGAACAAGTACAACAAGAGGTGTGAGATGCACATATTGATGAAACTGCACCCATACAGGTTATAGACCCATCCCAGTAGCTAGTACAGAGCAGACAGAATGAGTGTTGCTAACAATCGCATGCACGGGGGTTCAAGAGCATGAGTGTCATTTTGTGCACGCATGCGATCCCATCCATTCGCACACTCACTGAGGCGAAGCCAAAGAACCAAGTCCGATTGGAGCTAGACATGGACTTCGACAAGTTGATGCACACAACTACCAACACACACCTGGAGATCAACACAAACACTATGCATCGGTATGTTGTTGATCTGGTTGCACTTAAGACTATGGTGTGCATGTTATCAGAAGAGTTGTATAGATGAGCCAAATCAATGTACCCAGATGCAACATAAGCAAGAGTTTGCTTTCAGAAGGATGTCACCATAGAGTACATGGACACCATCATGGACTACAAATCTTGGCATTGGTTCGCCAACGTCGATCATTGTGAGGATGTCAAAGAGTTGGTCTTCCCATAGTTTTCTGAGTCTTAGTGATGTCTTGCATGGCTTACTCAAGCCTATTTTGTCTCACATGGGTACATGTGTAGACTGTAATGTAACATCTTGTAAAAGAGAAAGAACAAGTGTCGACAGTAGAATGTAACAGTCATGTAGTAGCTGAAGAGTCATGAGGGTAGGTGAAGAGACAAAGGGGAATGTCAAGGGTCATCCCACCCTTTGCTATTTATAGAACCTCATAACTCATTGTATAGTCTTTTGGGAGCTAAGTTTCCTATAGGTGTATCTTAGAGAAAGCTTGGAGTGTATTGTAACGAGCCTTGGCTTCTCCATAGTGCAGATCTAGTATATCTCTTTGGAGGAGCAAGCGACAGTGACTGTAACGTTCCATTGTCGAGACTAGTGGTTGGTCATGGTTGTATTGTATGATTGGATCTTTCATTCTTAATATAACGAAGCCAACACGTTTCATACATATGTTTTTATTGTATTTTAGCTATCTTGGTTACTCTAATTATATATGTAGTTGTTTTCTTACGCATGTATGTATGGACTCTTTCTATATATGTATGTATGAATCTTACTGAGATTTGTTTTTGGTTTAACCATCACTTTGGATCATTGGTTTCCCTGCCTTCCATCTTGTGATGTATCTTTTCTCATGTGTTCCTTTTCAAGCTAAGTGTTTCCATAGGTTTCTAAGGGGCACACTCATTTCCCTTTCCATGTGTTAGAAACCTTCATGCACCTTCCTTGGATTGTTGCATTTTTCACAACCTTACTACCCACAATGACATCCTACTTACCTTTGTGTGCAACTACAATCAAGGAAATATCATATGACCCACTACTGGGACTCCTACACCAAACGGTTTGAGGTCTAGTTGGTACTTCTTACTGGGGAGATCCCCTAATATGTTGGCGGGTCTAGTACCATCAACACAGTAGAAACTAGGCTCTATTGTAATCCATCCCAGATCACTAGGCCAAAACAATAAATATGTAATAACAGGATTTACCATGATCTCCACCAGATCACTAGGCCAAAATAAGCATCGACACCATCATATTTCTCCACCTACACTGTGAGGAATATTCCTATCCCCTAGTCTCTAAGGCTTTACCACAATCCACACCAAATCACTAAGCCCTAAATCAAGACCCACTCTCCAAGATTTACCGAATATCCCAACCAGGGATTACTAGGCCCAATGGAGAGAAATCCCTCCTGGCTTTATAATATATCCCGTCATTCACTGGCAAGGATTCCTAGGCCCACTGAGGCAACACAAAATCTGGCTTTATGACAACCCACAGTTTGGTTCAATGGTTAGGACATGTGTTCTAGCATTCAAAGATCCACCCCACTCAACTATGAATCCATCCAGTAATGCATCTCAACCAAAACATGAGAACACCATCACACCATCATACCATGGCTATCTGAAAAAGGAAAGGCTAGGCTGAAGAAAAATTGTCACACCTGGAAAAACCCATGACATAATAACAAAATAACCACATGAAATTCCATTCATGCCAAATCCAGCCTGGAAAATACACATGCAAATCGATACCTACAAAGAATATTGATGTAGCTACTTGATCCTTCTATTCCTTTCTTGCTCCTTCCTTCCTCTTGCCTTCTTTTCCTTTCTTGATCCAATGGAAAACCTAATAAAAATCTTGCCAACTGATCCTTAGAATCCTTTTTATCAACGAGGCCTCTATTTTCTTCATTTTCCATTATTTTCCTTCAATTTCCTTCTCACATGCAACCTGTGGCCTTTCACTTCCCTTTTCTCATATTTTCCTTTATCTTCATAAATAAATGTGCCAGAAATGACCTTTTTTCCTTTGCCAATTTCCTTTAGCCATAATAACCGAAATGAACACCCACTAGGATGTGTTTTCCACCATTCAGCTTGGAATATGTGTCCCATCAACCATGGACTCATACTTTTCTACATGAAGTTTTTAACTAGGGTTGTTACAAAACCCTCCCCCTTGGGGGGACACTATCCTCGGTGTTCAATGACACCTATAACCAGCAAGGCCGTTGAAAACAAAACATACTTCCCATAGAGATTTATAACAAAACTCATTGCAGTATTTACAATAGCAACCACATATAATCATACACATTTGCTTCAACCAACAAATATCCATACTATCTATGGAGCTTTATAAACCAACTTGATACAATATTTACAATAATATACACATATGCACATTTTCTCAACTAGAAAACAAAATGATATGATGCCTACATCTGGAACAAGGAAATCTGGAGGCTCACACCTCCACCCTCAAACTAATACCAGGATTCACCTCTTTCCTAGGAAGTCCATAATCCACTGTCAAAGTCAAATCTGCATCCAATGTCCAACACTACAATCCAACGTCACTTCCCCTCTCAATGAATAGTTATCAGATCATTTTTCTAGGGCGCACTCCCAATGTGCATCTGATTCCATTTTGGAATGCTAATGACCAAACCAAATATATCTCTCACCTTCCCTTCTCTATTACACAGTCCCTCGAGAAATCTTGTCACCCCTTTTGTGCAGTCACTCACCTTCCTAGTTCCCCAACATCCCCTATCACAGGAAATCCATCCCTTGGAAAGGATTCCTCGCATCGCAAAGTCAAACAACCAAGACATACACCTACCTCAAACCATCATACCAGTCATAACATGCTCATGGAAATAAATGGAAACTATTGGGTACCAGTGTCCCACAATGGCCCTATTCTTGAAGTGCTTTATCGACAAACTGTTGCATGTTCCAATTCCTTTTTTTGTTGTTGCTAATGCTTGCCATCAGTTTCAACCACCCAACCGAGCATTCAAGCTTTCCTGTACCAAGCACATAATTTCCATTAGTTTCAAAATAAATTGAAATAACTTCAAATAATACCTCATTGGTGGCCCATCAATAAGGTACACTTACAATCATCTTTACTTGCTACCACAACAAGTCAAACTAACATCTTTGACCAAATCATCATGTATAAAATATCGCATCAGGTTAGCTCAAAACACAACCATCATCAATCAAAATCATAAATCACATGTAACCATCATAAACCAGAATCATAGATCACATGTAATCATCATAGACCAGAATCATGCATAATAAAACTGAAATAAAATAATGATACTTATCCTTTAATCAATACTTAGCTTCTACCTTTGTCCTTATTATATACGTACACCGGATTGGTTGCCACACTTGACAAACACCCAGTGCCTTATCCTCAAGCAAGTGCACATACACATAGTGTGCATCACACACATACAACCATACACAACATACAATGCCATGTAATACATGCACCTACCCCTAACACACATACACATACACCCAGTGTACAACACAACACTATACATACACCTACATTTGGTGTACATTGCAACATAATACATACACCTACACCCAGTGTACAACACAATGCATATACATACATAAGTCCAATACAACGACTACACATTTCATGATACCACGACTACACCATGCACATACATAATAGAACATGTACACAACA
Source organism: Pinus taeda (assembly GCA_000404065.3). Classification (NCBI taxonomy): domain Eukaryota; kingdom Viridiplantae; phylum Streptophyta; class Pinopsida; order Pinales; family Pinaceae; genus Pinus; species Pinus taeda. The sequence goes on along the minus strand of APFE030432276.1, from coordinate 84,408 downwards.
TCACATGTACATGGAACCACCTGTATAATGTGTACACAACACCATATGTGCATTGTACCACTTGTACAACATGTACACATTGTTAGACGTACATGGAACCACATGCACAACATGTACATGAAACCACATGTACAAGTACCATATGCATGACATGTACACAACACCACTTGCACAAAACAACATATGTACAACATGTACACAACACCACATTCTCACATCACCACTTGTACAATTATGCACACAACATAATATGTACATAGTACCACATGTACAACATGCACGCAACACCACATGTACATAGCATCATCTGTACACAACACTGCATATCCAACATGCACAAATCACCATAGGAACACAACATCGCATATCCATCATGTACATAGCACCATCTATGCCCAACACTACATATGAAATATTCACACAACATTATTTGTACCACCCTATACATAACATTGCATAACAACATGTACACACATTATATATACACAACACTGCATGCACACAACAACACCGCATGCAAACAACATCACAGATGCAAAATGTACAAGATATACAACATATGCACAGCAATAGTACCATACATCCAAAACCACACTATCTCTACAAAGAAACCTTGCTTCTATTGTCTTATCCATGCTTGTTCCAACATGTCGTAGACCACACTACTTTCATTTAGCTGATGTATCCCTCAAAGTTACCTGTCATAACATAAACATAGTCAACATACAATCATAGAATATCAATTCATATCAACATGATATTGACCTCGTATATTTTTCATGACTAATCTCCACAATTGATTCCCCAAAAGACCAAGAACCTTGTTATGCCATTCACCTGCATAAGCAATCATTCCTCCATAAGAATGATCCATGAAAACCCTATCGGACAGTGACATAGATACATGGATACATACACACATATACATAAACATTAGCATAAGGGAATCATTATCTTGTCAGACAAACACACATATACATAAACATTAGCATAAGGCAATCATTATCCTATCAGACATACATACACACATATATAGATATAAAAATCAACATACAATAATAATGATCTAGTCAGTCAATGACATACATACATACATACATACATACAAATATAGACATCAACATAATCATAATCACAGCGTAATTACTAGATATCATAAGGTCAAGGTTAAGATAACTCCATTTATGTGTGCAACACATGTGAAACATCAAGAAAAATAGTTCCCAAGGTAGCCAAGGCATATGATGCATCAAATCCATTCACCTTACCTTTCTTGATTACCTTTCCCATGATTATCCTGTCATCGTCTATTTACACCAGTGGACCCAACCAGTCCAATTGGTTGTCATACTCTTGCCTTCAACTTACTTTATACATGCACCGGCTTCATCTAAGTCTTACATTACTTACTAGGTTTCATTCAACTTTCCCTCAGCTCCATTAACTGTCCTCTTTCCCAACCAATTCCCAAGAATAAAAACATAAAAGGAAAGAGAAAACACGAATCAAAAGAAAACCATGGCAAACCAATAATAATATGAAACCACAGCCAACTTCGCATGGCCATGCACAAGACACAAACAAAACCACAATCAGGCACAAAAAATCACAAAAAGACCAAAATCTCAAGGCTAACAACAGACACCATGACCCAATCCCCATGGTTCTCAGTGCTTCCAATTGAAATCTCAACCCTAGCCTTCTTGAAGATTCCATTGAAATTTCTTTTCCATGAAATACCTTGCATCATATGTTGTGTGTGGAGCATGATTGTTCAGAGGTCTTTATTTCAGCCGAATGTATACCACAGGAAATTTGTACACCCCTCCACGCGAGGGGGTGCAGGGGAGGACTTGTCCCCCCCGCGGGGGTCTGTGTGGGCTGATTCCCCCCGGCTAGGGGGTATGGGTGGGCCGATCCCCCCCGGTTGGGGGGTCCGGGGGCTAATGGTCCCCCAACGGGGGCTCGGGGGCAGCGCCCCCGAAGCTAAAAACAGATGTAAATTTTCCTTGTAAAAGTATAGTAATTTCTAGTCAATCTAGGCCGTTCATTAGGCGAATGATCTGACGGTAGAACTTATGTTTAGTTTAGGTTTTTTTTCCCTAGAAGGCAACCCCTCTCTTTGTACGAGGGCATTGTATTTGAGGCTATGTAATAGATGTGTATTTGTGTGTGAGCGGAAAACAGAGAGGTGAGACTGTGAGAGAAAACAGAGGATACTACAGCGGATTTGTTGTAGGTTGTGTCTCTTCATTTTGCTGGATAATAGAAAGGAAGGACTGGTTGTTTGGGTTGGACGTAGCCCAAACTGGGTGAACCACATATATCTGTGTCTCTCTTGTTTTATGCATTATCTGTGTTTATATTTCTACAATATTTTATGTGTTCCATTGCTCCGTAATATATAATTTTCTAACATCATATTGCCACCAACATATAACTGTCAGTGCTTAATAAACATAACAATACATTGGTTACCTTACCTTTTGTGCCAAGCATGTTGCTTGAAATTGAACACATCCATGCCATCTCTCAAGGGACTCCAATTCCCTTGAGAAATCCACTTGTAACTAGAGACTAGCTAATATATTTGTCAAATACAAGTTCATGAATATAACACATATCCACATAATGTCAGATGAAATCTAGGTTAAGAATAATTCATGTATGCAAAGTACTCATTCATTTGGAATCAGGGTTTCCAAACATAGTTTCCAAACATAGCCAGAAGAATTCTTGCTCAATTCCTTTCATTTACCCTTTTACCTTGTTACAATCGAGGCTTACTATGTACAGTCACATCACCCGATTGTTAGTTATATAAACACATCAATTGCTACCCGTCATGCTAATACCAAGCATGTTTCCCTACAATTACTTGCACATGTCAGTCACATGTTCCACAAATCAAGGAATCATATTTACTAATTTGAAATCAACCTTTACCAAGGCTAACAATCATGGCATAATCCATAGTCAACTCATATTCATCAGACATAATGCTACAACTATCACCTATTACACTCAAGTATATATCAACTGTCTCAACACATATTTGTTAGTACAACCATCTTAAAACAATATCATTTGAACACATACTCGTATTATGTATTCATCAAACATTCAACCAAATTGCAAACATACCATGTTAAATAAATCAACTAGATGACATAATACACACCAAACACTAAAACCCCAAATAGGTGACATAATCAAACAATCAAGGACCAAATATACGACATAATCAAACACATACCTTAATGTATCTCAGGGGAGGCTATCTTGTTTGCACAATCAAGCTAGATTAGCACGATATCCATAACAGTAACTAATTAACATGTTCACATCATAAACTCATAAACAATTTTCATTCATACATAATAATCACATTTGCGCAGTCAGTCTAGATTATTATGACATAATATCACAACATACTAACTCATACCCAAATGTCATAACCCTAACCATTTTCATAGGCCAATCCAATTTAGCATGATACATATAGCATCAATATCTTAATGTAATAAACCTAATCATCAAGTTACTAGCATATAACAACAAGAAGTTATATATCATGCTCATGGACAACATATAACCTAATCATCAAGCTAACTATCATATAACAACAACAAATTAACCTATAACATACCCATCAACACATATAACATAATCATCAAATTATCTAACATAACACAACAAGAGCAATACATACAACCACAGGCTACTACCACACATGACTATATGACACATGTGCATATGACTATGCTAATCAACTAGCATATATCATGTATGTAACCATAACATCAATAGACATGTACATAGACCTAATGTATATAACCATAATTCATATAAAAATCCATTAACTAACATACGTGCATGCCCAACATCCAAACCTGTATGACAACATGCTCTTCCCCTGAAGTTCATTGTTGCAACTTCACTTTAATGGTCTGCATCTCCTGCTCTATCTCATCCAACACATTATCAACATAACATACCAATAGCATCATGATGACCAAATTCAATACATTGACCTCATGCATAAAAACCTTCACCGTGACAATGCATGCATAACAACATATAGGCAAATGCATATATAACCATACACTCATGACAACACATCCCACAGCAACACCATCAACCTTCACATGGTGACATCACTAAAACCATGATAAACACCATGAAAATGCAATAAGCACATGGACTACAAGCATAAGAAACACATATACCATTGACATGAATGCATGACCAACACACCACCCATCCAGTCTGAGGGGTGAACCATGCTCTAATACCACTCTGCAACACCCTCCTCCCACATAAGTGGAATCAATGGAAACACATTAAACATACCTCCCACATCAAGAATAACACTCCCAAGAGCCATCCCAACCACACAAGTATCATGCCCCTGTGTCTCACTGATTTTTTAAGATATTAAACCTATGGATTCTCCCATGATATGGGAATTCCAAGATCCAAAGAGCTTTGGATGCTCCCACAAGCATGCATGCCCGCATCGAAGGACTATTTCCAGTAGACCTCTTCAAGAGTCTATGAGATTTAAGGCATTTCTCAAGCCCATAATTTCGGCCACTACACAGAACTTGTTGTAACTTTTGGAATCCATTAAACACATGATGACAAGAGTAATTAACCGAAAACTAACTATAGGAATAGGCTTGACCATCCCCAACCGGGACTGACATTCTGTCAAACACTTGGCATCAATGTAATCTACAGGTGTAAACAATAGGTTCAAGCATAGGGGTCTCATACTTATCTAAGAATCACTAAGAATCATTGTTTACTTATATCATTAGTTTCATTATCATCTATTAGGTCATAGATACATTGTTCATTCATTTACAAGTAAAAACATGATGAGTTCCATACATATCCATTGTCATAAAACATATACATAACCAACATAATAGTAAGAGAAATTTCAAGGAAATCATAGCCATGTGATCCACATATAAACCAAAGTAATATTCATAGAAATACAAGGAGAAATAACCTCATATTGATGATGCAAAATCCAAACCTTGGGATGGGACTACCATGTTCCACCCAACAATAGAATGGTTGAGCCAAATATCTCTTTAGCCATTCACCCTCATGCCATATTCCAATCATGAATGTGGGACTCAAACCAAAAGAACCAACCAAGGCATCCCGAACCTAAACCACCTCACCCTCATTAGTAGAAACTAGGCTTTACCGTACCCCATCCTGGATCACTATGCTAACACAATAAACACGTAACAATAGGCTTTATCATCATCTCCACCAAATCACTTGGCCAAAACAAGCATGGACGCAACCATATTTCTCCACCTACACTATGTTAATGTCAGTCTTTGAAGCCTTCCACCAGAAACCAAACATGCTCTTACAAAGTGGTCTTAGGGCGTCAAAGTCAAATTTTGTCATTTCAGTGAGTCTTCAAGTAAAATTTGGTCACTAGGTATTAGGTCTAGGATTTGTTTTCATTCCTTCCAAAGTTTTCCAAGTTTCAGTACATGTCACCATTCAAAATGAGTGCACCATCATTAGAATAGTTGTCATCATTGTTTCATGTTCCAATGGGTCATTTTACACCTTGTTGTGCTTCAGTTGTGCTAAGGTAAGTCTCATTTCCATCTCCTAGGGTTTTTGTTTCTGAGAAAGACAAAATGAATTTGGAAAAAGTGAGAGAGGTTTTTGTCCATAATAGAACAAGGAAGAAAATACTCCTTACAATTTTACACAGGTGTCATGGTTTTAGAGAAATTCAAAAATACAGTTGCCTCGTGAGGGTTGTTGCACCTCTAGAGTGGCCTTGGTAAAATCAAGATTTCTCCTAGCTTGGTTGGCCAAATGACTTGCTTGATGCATTAAATGATAACTAGACACATAGAAATTTCAAATGAGATATCTTGAGCTCAATTTGGAGTTGAGGAAGACCTTTAAAAGTTTATTGCAACAACACTTTTCATTCAGGTAGCCTCATTTTGCACATTTCGACCAGTCTTGGACAATTTAACTTTTGACAGGGAAAATGAACTCCAAATTGAAAAATTAAAGATGTTTTGGAAAGTAGACTTGACAAGATTTCCAAGGAACTATCCTATAGCCAATTTGGACACTAGGAATGCCTCCAAAACTAGGTCTGAAATGTGGCACTACGCATAGAATCAATGGCGCTACGCATAGAAATTTTCAACACAGGAAATTGCAATAGGTGCTCAGCACCACTGGCGTTGTGATTTTGAATGGGAAATTTTTTGGAGAAATGGCTTGCATATTCAAATTCAGCATGATAAGAACATCAATCCCTGAAAGTTTTAGAAAATTTGGAGAAAATCTTGGTCACCTAAAGGTCAAAAAACCATCAAACAATGACCTCTCTACCACTTTTTGGACACACATGAAGCAATCTTGGGAGATTCCACTTTTGAGGGGGTGAATGACCTCCAAATTGAAACATTCAAGATGTTTTATAAATTATACACAAAGATATCTCCAATGAGCTATCATTAACTCAATTTGGAGTTGAGGAAGACCTCCAAAACGGGGTCTGAAGTGTCGTTTCGCATAGGAATAGTGGCGCTGCCATAGGATGAATTTTGCTAGTTTTGCTCAAAAATCCAATTTTCACCTAGTTATTTCACAAATTGACTTTTACTCTCATTTTGGATGAATTTATGAATGTAAATGATGTTATTCTATGCAAATTTAATTGTAAAATGACTCTAGAGGGTAGATACATCATTTTGAGGTAGTTTGGGGGTAAATGAATCATTTTCCTTGGTTTTAGAGGAAAGTTGTTCCACTACCTATATTCCTATTCTTAGTTTAGATATAGTTGAAACCACCCCTTTTCTCATGGATTAGACCCCTGATGGCTAGAATAGGTTGTTTGATGCCTATATTATGTACTCACTTATCCATTTGTAAAGGTTGGACTCTCTTGGATGCTCTGAGCTACATTGTACATCTCTACAACAGTTTGGCAATGAAATAAACCAGGATTTACAGCTATTTTTGTGGGATTCTTGTGGTAACGTGTTTTTGCATTGTTTCTCCTTTTTTCATTAGTTTTTCTCATTTTTTATGTGTGCCATAATCTATTTCACTCTTTTAAACTAAATGAAATCAAGATAAATAGGTAGAATACATTGGTAACAGTGCTCTGCCTTGGGAATACATTTAGCTTTTTATGTTTTCAGTTATTTGAAGAGGACTCATGATCTTTGCATGCCCTCCTCAACTCCTCACCAGTCTTAGACCAACCATCTCACTCAATTCCAAGTGCTAAAGCACCTACCTACCTCGCCCTACAGAACACCCTGCATTCCTGACTTGATTTCTCGGACCCAAGTTGCCTGCTCCATTTGATCCAACAACCAACCATCAAAATCAACCAAAAACCCTAGAGGTATTATACCTAGCCTAAAATCCATATTTGATCTAGTCATCTTGATTGAGATTCATAAGGAGAGAGCCCTCTCCCGACCTAGTAGGGCTAGCTACCAGGTTAAGCATGATCTGTGGTTACCCTAGAATTACCTCCCTTCAACCTGAGGTCAATCTAGGCTCTAACACACTGTGGAATTTTGTTCTCTCCTAGTCTCTCAGCCTTTACTACAATCCACACAAAATCACTAGGCCCTAAATCGAGACCCACTCTCCAATATTTACCACATATTCCAACCCAAGATTACTAGGCCCAAAGAGAGCAATCCACCTCTTGGCTTTACCATATATCCTGCCATTCACCAGAAAGGATTCCTAGGCCCATCCAACAAAAAATATGGCTTTACCACAACCCATAGTCTAGTTCACAGTTACTAGGCCATGTGTTCTATCATTCGGAGATCTGCCTCGCTCAACATTGAATCCATCTGGTAATCCATCTCAACCAAAACATGAGAAGCCCATCACACCATGGCTATCTGAAAATGGAAAGGTTATATTGAATAAACATTGTTACACCTGGAAAAAATCATGCCATAACAACAAAAGAACCACATGAAATTCCATGCATGCCAATTACAAGTAAAACACACATGAAAATTGATACCTGCAAATAATATTGTTGTAGCTGCTTGATCCTACTCTTCCTTTCTTGATCCTTCATTCCTCTTGCCTTCTTTTCCTTTCTTGATCCTTCATTCCTCTTGCCTTCTTTTCCTTTCTTGATCCAATGCAAAAGCTTGTCAACTGATCCTCATAAGCCTTTTTATTAATGAGACCTCTATTTTATTTATTTTCCATTATTTTCATTCAATTTCCTCCTCACATGCAACCTGTGACCTTTCACCTCCCTTTTCTTCTATTTTCCTTTATTTTCATAAACAAATGTGCAAAAAAATCATTTTTCCTATTTAATGCCTTTGCCTATGCCAATTTCCTTTAGACATAATAACCAAATTAACACCCACTAGGATGTTTTGCCCACCATTCAGTTTAGAATACGTGTCCCATCAACCATGATATTATATTTTTTTATATAAATGTTTTAACTAGGGTTGTTACAATTGCACCATGTTATTTAAAGGAAGGATGAAGCTTCATGCTTTGTGATTGTGCCATGCACTCTAACACTTCGTGATTCTTGAGTGTGCTATGCAATCTAGGAGAAGAGTGAAGCTTCATGCTTCGTGAGTGTGTCATTCTCTATAGGAGGGCATAGTTATTCGAGTCGAAGGAGTGCGTCCATATTCCTGAAGTGCACTTATTGTTCTGAAGTGAACTCAGACTCCCATAGTGTGCTTTTTAAGGCAAGAAGGTCCTTGTTTTTCCAGAGTGTACTTTTTAGGGGAGAGAAGGTCCTTGTTCTTTTGAAGTGTACTTTTTCATTGAGTGTTTGAAGTGCTATTCTATAACACCCTCCTCGCACATCTACCCAAGTAACCGGCCAACTGGGGTAAACATGTGATGAGAAGTTAGTATGATATGATTCGACTCCCTATGTATGATTTAAGGAAGTGGAATAGATGGAACACATGACACAAATCTTCCACATCAGCAACAGAACTCCCAGGAGCCATCCTGACCTCTCAGGTAACCAGCCTCTGAGTCCCACTAAATTTGTAGTGAATCAAACCCCTGGATGTTCCCTTTATATGGACCAACGTGCATCCAGGAGGCTATAGACGCTCCCACAGCAAGAAGAATTGAGCGTCCAAGGACTTTTTTTCCCAATGATGTGCCTTTGACTCTGTGATTTGTGCCACTTTTTTAGGCCCAAAGCCTAGGTCACTACCCAGAACTCAATGACACCTTCAAAAATGAATTTACACAGTGGAACAAAGGTACATTTGCAAAAAAAATGATAAGGACTAGATTGGACCCTACAAGCCATGACAGGAATTTCGTCAAACATGTCACAAGCATGAAAGCTACAAGTCTTAACAGCAAAATTGAGCATAGGGGTCTCAACATTATCTGAGAATCACTAAGAAGCATTGATGCCTCAACACGTTAGCTGCAATTTCATATATTGGGACATATATACATTGTTCATTCATTTAGAAGTAAAAACATGATGAGAGCCATACATAGTCATTGTCATAATACATGTTCATAACTAGCATAATAACATTAGAAATACAAAGGAAACAATAGCCATATAATCCATATATAAACCAGTATAATACTTATGAAATAACAAGGAGAAATAATCGCATATTAATGATTCAAAGTCCAACTAGGTGTGGGACTTCCATGAACCACCTGACTGTAGACATGGTTGAGCCGAATATCTCTTCAGCCAGTCACCCCCATGCCATATTAGAAGCATGAATGTGGGATTTCATGGAAAAATACATCAAAATATAACTGAGCTTCTAGAGGCCAAACCACCTCAACCCATGAAATAGTGATTCTACCTCACAACCGGACATCACAAACCATCACAAGATTGGTCTCTACCCAATATTTCTAGGGCTCCAAAGCATTTGTTTTAACCAAGGCTTTCTGGACTAGTAACTCAACCCACAGTTGTTGTTGGCTTAAGGGGGCCTAACCCAAGTTTAGGGTTATTCGCGCTAACCAAAAAAACCATAACTTCTGGCCCTTTTGGCAACAAGTTGCATAGTGCAGGCTACAGTCTCACTCGAAGTAGCATTATCTAGCATCAGGGAGACACTGCAGCATGCGCTACACAGGTTGTTACTAAAAGGGCCAGCAGTTATGGTTTTGTTAGTTGGCACGAATAACTCTGAACTTGGGTTAGCCCCCCTTAAGCCAACAAATGTTTCCGTTGCCAGGATCAAGATCAATCTAAGGAATGTGTGATCTCGAATAAGAGGTTTCCTACAAAGAAAGAAAATGAGAAGTGGCTCGATTAGAAGCAACACGCATTTGCAACTTAGGAGAATAGAAATCTGCAAGTATCCAAGGATTTGTGGTTGAGTAGATACCTATACTCAGAAAAAACTAAGAACCTTTAATGTTTCTTCCCTAGCAAATTTCATAAGTGGATGTCTAGTTTAGTGGAAAATCAGGGTACGTGGAGACTTGATGACCCTATTGTGTGGACTCTAGAGCTGATGAAGTGATTGGAAACTTTAGAAAACAACATTGCATGGGTCATTGATCACTGGATTGATCAAACACTCGGATCATTTGTGATTGATTTTTCGATCGACACAACTATCAGTTACAACGGAGCAGAGCACAGACTCTTCAAGGAACCATGAGGTAAGTACTTGAAACCACTACAAACTTGGATTAAAATGTTGTTATGTGAAAAATGGGTTATGCCATTACCTTGATGTTTGCAACTACGTGAACTGGAAAAACCCTTAGATGGAATGAAGAATCAAGCTCTGAGTATAGTTCATTGATTGGATCCCCTTCGAGTGACGATGAAGGTACAGTCCTAAGTACACCCCAAAGTGCAGTACAATTGACTAGGCATAGTATCCCATGAATACCTTGTCCATCCACTCCACCTTCACCTCCACCTCTACCACATACACCTACACCTTCACCTCCACCTCTACCACATACACCTACACCTTCACCTCCACCTCCACTTCCACCTCCACCATTCAACATGGTGAACTCAATGAAGATGCTGATTTTTAAACGGGTAGGGAGCGAAGGCCCCGAACAGTTCTGGTTCATTGCAAGTGATGTGTGGGAATTCCAATAGACTATGAATGATAACATCAAGAAAGTGCCATTGGTCATGGCCTTACAAGACCAAGCATTAACATAGTACATCAAGTATTGCACTGATAACCACAACGCGACGTTGGAAGAAACCCAACAGGCATTGAATAAATAGTTTAGAAAGCCTAAATCATATGCACAGTCAGTAACTGAGTTCAAAGAAATTCGATAAAATGTAACTGAGTTATCCTAGGATTTTGATCATAGGTTGAAATTCCTGATTAGGTAGGCCAATATGGTGATTACAAATTCCCAGAATTAGGACTGGTATATCGTGTCACTCTTACCACACTTAAGATTACTATTCTCACAACAAAAGATAGAAACCCAAGGAGAGGTGGTAGAGATCACAATGAGGTTGGAAGCCTCATGAATACAAGATACAAACATTGGAGTACAATAGATTCACTCGCAGCTGGAAAGCTTGAACTTGGAGTTACAATGCCTAAAGAAAGGAAAGGAGACCTAGCCTGAAGTTCACACAGATGATTGGTGCTTGAAATGCAAGGGCCATGGTCATGATAAAGACCATTGTCTAATTTATCATAATTACCTTATGGGAGGGGGTCATGCCCCCTAAAGCTAGAAAATACTATTGGACTGAGTGCAAGATTTGCACCATGGTGTGTTATTTATCAGGTAATTGGATAGCAGGCAATAGATAATTGTCAATTACTGCAAAATTTTGTACAGACCCCCCAGCAGTTGTTTTGAAACTTCTGCAAGTCTATAGGTCATGATGAATGTCATTGTCGAAGATATGAATTGATGATGGATAGAAACCCTACCTACCGAATGCAGGTAGAAAATCGGCCTCAAGAATAGGGTGCGGGTGCAATGCGCGGAGGATTCCAAGGTCATGGAAGAGGGAGAGGAGGAGGGGTTAGTATAGGTCATGGAAAAATTATTTTCTATAACTATGGTGAAGTAGGACACTTCGCGCGAGACTTCCAAAACACCACACATCCATCATGTCAATACTACAAGCAGTTCGACAATGCGATAGAATTTTTCCTAATCTTTATAGAAAAATGCAAGAAAATAAGACACAGGCCCAACAACCTATGCATAACATACATATGATGAGGGAGGAGCCTCGTGAAGAATATCATAGTGTAAATATAGTGACAAGAAGTGGTATGGCCACAGGAGAAGACAAGGGAAAGCAGCCAGAGGCTAAATCTTGGGTACATAAGGTTGTTGAGAAAGAAGTAGACTTTGACCTTAATAAAGCTAAAGATATCTTCATGGAAGCAAAGAATAGCTTCGCTGAGGCCTCCACCTCAAGAAGTGAGGATAAACTATAAAAAACTAGTACAACGCAGGAGGAAGATCCCTCACTGTTAGCGACTTTCCTAAAAACCTGTATGAAGTTACTGCATGATAAGAAGGTAGTAGAAGGGCTCTAATAGATAATCGAAAAGTGTGTGAATAAAGATAAGACCCCTACTAAACAATGCATTGTGAGAAAACTTGGTAAGCATAATAAGTGAACGGGGCACGAAATGAGGCTAACCACGCAAATAGGAGAATATGAAATGGACCAAGTAATCTTGGATCTGGGATCTAATGCAAATTTCCCACCTAAGAAGACATGGGAGAGGATGGGGAGACCTACGCTACAATGGTCTCCTATACAGCTATGCATGGCCAATCAATAGAATATTATTCTGATGGGGCGCTTACATGGTGTGATGGTAGATATTGAAGGAGCAAGTGCTCTGGCAGATTTTGAAGTAATAGAAATATTAGATGACAATAATCTATATCATGCACTACTAGGAATTGATTAAGATTTTGACATGGACGTGATAATCAACTTGAAGAATTGGAAGATGACTTTTGAAAGGAATTTGCTCAGGGTTATAGTGGCGCTAGACCCTACGAAGGGAGCATGTTATACTGAACTTGTTCGCGACTTTGTGGAGGATGATGATGATCTAGAGTAGATATACAAGATCACAACGACAGACAAAGACTAGATCAATCCTATGGTTGATGGATGAATTGCGTGGGACAGGGATAGTTCATGTACCTCAGACTTGGATGAAGATCTCGAGCACTGGAAAAATCGGTTGCACAAAGTATCTACTCTCTAGTGAAATATGATGACCAAATCATTGCAGTGTGTCTCAACGGAGGTAAGAAATCTTCCACATTATGATGGTTTGACTTATGTTGATCTAGTTTTGGATAAGTTTGAAAGGGAAGTGCCTGAAGAACATCACTTCCAAGCGCTTGAATTGGCACTACGCGCTACACCTACCCATTGGTGGGGTATGCACAAGGAGAACCTCACTGGTTGGAAGGCATATAGAAGAATGATGAGATTAAGGTTTGGATATGTTAATACCAAGATGACTAAGAAGTACAGTGGGAAGGACAATCCTCGCGAGAATTTGGCATGGTGGAATAGAGCATGGTGAATGGAGCTACAACCAGAATGGGTGCACATATTATGTCATACCTTAGCTACAATCCCAATGAATTGGTATTTGGAAACAGAGCTTTGCCATGGGATAGCTAAATGGGACATATTAAGAGAAATTCTTTTACTGACGTTCATCTTTGAGGATGGATTCGAATGCATTTATGAAGTGATTCAGGAGATAAAAGTCATTATCTTTAGGATTCCTAAGGAACTGGTAGAATTGACTCAGCCAGATTGGAGTACACGGTTGTGCCATGCACTGGAATGTTATAATGTGACTGTTGAGGAGGAAGAATAAGATCCATGGAATATTAACATTCCTAAATCAAAGGGAGAACGTGAAGTTGAGGGACCTCAAACAGAGAACCCTAATGTAACAGAGCCACTGAAAACCCAAAAATTAAACATTGGATCTGACACAGAGCCTAAGTTTGCGAAGATAGGTGACTATTGGGATGAAGATACAGTCCATAAGGTGCCTGAACTACTGTGCAAATACCAAGATCTATTCCCAACAAAGTTCTCGGATCTAAAAGGTATCGTAATAGATTTGGGCATAATGAAAATTACTTTGAAACCTAAGGTGAATCTCGTAAAGCAGAGGCCTTATCAACTCAATCTGAAGTATAAATAAAAGGTGTGCCAAGAGCTTGATAAGATACTGGAGGCTAGAATCATTGAGCTAGTAGAAGAATCTGATTGGGTGATCCCAATGGTTGTCCAAGAAACTAAACAGAAAGGAAAAAATTGGATATTCGTAGATCTAAGAAAGTTAAATGATGCAAGTGTGCATGATCTGTTTCCAACAACATTTATAGATGAAGTGTTAGAGAATGTTGGAGGATAGGAGACTATTGATTCACTGATGGGTTCTTAGGATACCATAAAATAAAGATCGCACCGTAGGATTGTAGCAAGACAAAGTTTATGACAGAGTAGGGTTGTTTTAAGTATACAATAATGTGATTCGGACTAAAGAATGTGCCTACAATCTTCGCGAAGGTAGTAATTGTTATCACTTCGGGAAAATATCCTAGGTTGTAGCTTGGAGATGCCTAGTAACATATAACCTTCAATATTGTTCTCTAAACTATTTGAATGGATGAAGGTTTGGATCAAGCCAGATAACCATTTCAACTCTATTTTTACTTAGGACATGCATGAACACCCTCAACTTTACATGGCTTTAAATCATTAATGCTCAATAGTTTGTAGATTCAATGGATAGATGGAGAATACCGACTATACCAACAGATGCATATATAAACACATATGAATGGAAAGCTATAGGAAGTAAATGAAGCTTGCAAATCTAATTTATCAACGCAGAGATAACATGACAATTATTTGGCATTAGACACAAAAGAAAACATGAATAACCTATTCAATTGAAAATCCAATTTATCAATGCAGAGATAAGATGACAGTTATCTGGCATTAGAAACAAAAGAAATCATGAATAGATTATCCAAGTGCAAGCTTAGAATAGAAGAGAAACGGATATTAAACATATAACGTCAAAGAAGCTTATATTGCTAGAATGAAGATTAGAAGCTTGAAGGAACAGAGTATCAACAATCTCCAGAAGTTGAACCTTTGTTACATTTAACTTTCAACCATTTATAGGCCTTTAACAATGCTCTTGAGCTCTCAAAGGCTCAAAGTGTCTTAATATATCCTCTTTATCCTTTAACTGTTCAATGCCCTGACTAGGCAAGCGTGGGTTAGAGGTTTCTTCTATAACAACAGAGTAACCTCATTATGGTAATTTGCTACGCTGGCAGGGAGCTCACTTGTGCCAAAGATGCCCCACGATCCCTTCTGTTTGTTTTGGTTGTGTTGTGTGGTTGATGCTCCATGATCATTTGTTGGTTGTGGCTTCATTATGTTGGGTGTTTTCCCCTTTCGGCCTCTGTCTGTCGGCCGTTGTCTCCTGGCCGAATCCCCCTTCTAGCATGTAGATATTATAAGGCCTCTGCTCTGTGATGGAATGGGTCTTCGGCCCTTTGAAATCCCTTCAAATATCAATCAATGATTGTTTTCTATTTTAAATAGAAAAAAATGCAACAATGAGAAATATCATCCATATTTGTTCATTTCGGACTTAAAAAGTCCTTAAACATGGCATATTCCTCTATCAGGTCTTCCCTCTGTCGCTATCACAAGTTGCTAGTGGCCTGTTCCGTTGCTTCCCTTTGTATTTTGGATATGTTAAAAAACATTGAAAATCATGAGAAATTTGTTTTGGCGGACCTGACAAATTATATATTTTCATTCTCGAACCCTTTTAAGTTTGGTTCTTATCGCATCGGCACTACTCCAGGGTTCCCTTTGTATTTCGTTAAAATACGTCAAACTACGAAAATGCATTGAAAATGGCCTTCATGCGGACTTGAAATCTTATGAAATAATACTTATAATACTGCCAGGTCTGGTTGGTTGGGTTGTACATATACCTATGCATAGGTCCTGCCACATGGTGTTTCTCCTCTGCGATATAGCGATGCGATTTGATAGCAATCGCATATCGTTCATGCCTAGAGCCATTGCTAGCATGCTTTGTTTTTTTCGATAGCGATCTTGCGACACGATGTCGGCCGTTGATCTGCGTGCTTGATCGACGGTCCACATTGCATTGTTGATTGCAATCACAAGTTCCAATCGGTCTATGCTTACTCTGTCGGTTGCCCCCACCAAGTGCGACCCGCTGATTCGATCATTAGAGATTGCTGATCAGGGGTGTCTTCTGTCCAACCTTAAGTCCTCCTCTATGTTTGGCTGATTGCAATCTTCCACTTAGATCTGGGCCATTGATTGGCCAGATCTAACAGCTGCTGTGCATTGGACTATGTGTGCCTCCGATAGTTGGTTTTTTCACTGTTTTTATGTGTTTCTTCCATCCGATAGTGCATTTCTGCCATGCTAAGGGTTCATGGCATGTGATTGTTTTGCTCTTTGAACAATCCTTAAGAAAATTTTGAAGACTTCGTGGAGTGTTTGGATGTAATTTTGGGCACATGCCGATAAGGCTAACACTGGCTCCTTCTAGGGATGAAATCCTCCTTGTGAGTGTTGACACCTAATCCTCAATGATTGGGAGAATTGAATATGAACAGTCATCGAGAAGATGAACTGAACAATCACATTCATGTATATAATAGATAGCTGGTTAAATGAATAAACGAATTAGTTTTCTAGAGTTACTCCTGGCCTGACATGGTATCGAGATATTTTTCATATATTTGCAGTTACAAACTCCATTTCTCACGACGAAATCATGGGAGAGTCCATCCTCTAGTCCTGCATTACTAACATCCATGCCTTTTGCTCTAAATCGTTTGCACACCGATTCTGTGTTGAGAGAATGACTGTCAAAGTTTTTTTTTTATCTCAGTGAATTTTAACAGAACCGGATAGGTTTCGTTTGGTTGCCTAAGCAGTGCTAGAGATAACAATATATGTTGTGCTCCCATTTATCGAGAGTTGTTAAATGATTCCAGAGCCATGGTATGAGAGCTGTTAAATGCTGGGTGATACGCTGTTTCATATGCCTGATATCGAATTTGTATGCATGCTTCCTAATACGTTTTAAATGCTGCCTGATATGAGCCTTTATATGCCGCCTGATACGAATGTTGTTTCATATACCTGACAGTATTCCATCTACGGATTTGTGATAAGAGTCACAGAACTCCGATCCATCAACGCAAGTGGTGGAGTCCAAGTATAATTCAACTTTGTTGGACCGTGTGCAGTTCACGTTAAAGTGAATATTTCATTCACCCATATTTCATTCACCCATAGTTCACGTTAAAGTGAATATTCATTCACCCATATTTGGTTTAAGTGAAGTCGTATCCCTTGTTTTGAGTTTGTTATTATAAGGCATATAAGGGAAGTGTGGTGGTATATACATTATTATATTGAGGAGTTTTGGGAAGTTAGTGCTGTAAAAATATATATGGTTTTTTTTTAAAGAAGAAAAGGGGGAGGTATTATGAAGGATATTTTACAGAGATATTGGAAGAAAATATAATGCATAAAGACTTTGAAATATTTTTACGCCTTTGAGAAAATTTGACTCTATAGCAGCATAAGTTTTTTCTTCATAAGAGCAATTTTTTTTTCCATCAGAAGTATTAGTCTATCAGCAAAAGTTTTTTTTATATCAGCAAAAGTAATCTTTTACAGAATGCATTCAATCATCTCTATGATAGGAATAGTTCTCACTGGAAAGAACTATCCTGACTAGTCCCAGATGGTACAGCACACCCTCATCTTCAATGAGTTGTGGAAAGGAGTGTGTGTCGGAGAAGGAGACAGTGACCCAGAAAAGCCTACATCAGACAAAGAGCTCGCCATCTGGGAAAACAAGAATAGCAAAGCGTATGCATTAATTGCAGCATCTGTAAATAAGGAGGTGAGTCGCCACATTTCATCATATTCAACTGCCTTTGAAGCTTTACAAAGGTTGAAAGAGCTCTATGACTCACATTCTGCACTTGAAGTCGTCCAACTTATGATTAAACTCTTCACTCTTGAACTGCAAAATAATGATCCTCTTGCTCTTGCATCTGAAATAAAGTTTATAATGCATGATATCAAATCCACTAAAGTTGAGCTGGATATCTCTCTTATTTCTTTTCTCAAAGAACTTTATCCTACATACTCCAATTATCTTGAGTCTTTGCAAGCAAATGGAAATCTCAAAGATATAACCTTTGACTCCCTTGTGAAAAAGTTTGCTGAAAGAGAAAAAGCCTTTGGAAAGAAGACAGCCCCTGAATCTTCTGAAGAGACTGTATGCCTGGCTCATAAAGAAAAGTATCCTGCTCAAGATTCTACAAGAGGAGAGGTGGACGAAGGGGAAGAGGAAGATATTTCAGAGAGGGGGGGCAGACATTCTCAAGGAGAAAAGGTAGATTTACATTGTATTCGCTGCAAAAGAAATGGATCACATGATGCCTCTACATGCAAGCTAACATGGGACAAAATTGAGCAGAGAAGAAACCAACAGAAAGGTAAAACTGATGATACAGACAAAGGTAAAGCACCTGAATCCGCTCACTATGTTGAGGCACAATGTAACATTGGAGTAATGAAGATTTGTTTAATACTTCACTTGCTTCCTGGAAAAATGATTGGCTACTTGATTCAAGAGCAACCTGTCACATGACTCATAGAAAAGATTTTTTTGAAGATTTCACTGACAATGTTGATGGAGTAGTTACTTTTGCAGATCAGTCAAAAATCAAGCCATCAAGGTTTGGCACCAATCAGCTTAAACTGCCTGTCTCTAGACTTTCTTTCTTGATCATGATTTTATATGCCCACAGCTCAGAGGAAAGAAAACTTGTATTCCTTGGTCCACAGTCCGCCGCAAGGTCACTCCATTCATATGTTGATGGCAAGCTTTGAGGTGTAGAAAATAAATCTGATCACTCACTTGTCATGAGGGGAATAGAAGAAGAAAGACTTTTCAAATTGCAAGGAACATCTGCTCATGCACAACATTTCTCATATATTTCTCATCATGAAGAAGTTACACTTCCATCAAGTTTATTATGGCATGCTAGATTTGGACATTTAAACTATGACAGTCTCCGTTTATTGAAGAAAAATGGTGTGGCTGGTTTGCCTACAATTCCTAGAAAACTTAAGCAATGCGATGCTTGCATTCTAGGAAAGATAGCAAATAGTCATTTCATGACTCACATTCAAGAGCACATAGGAAGCTTGAACTTATTCATTCAGATTTATGTGGTCCAATGCTTGTTCCTTCTGCAAATGGAAATAAATATATCATGACATTTATTGATGACTACACCAGAATGTGTTGGGTTTATTTATTGAAGAACAAATCTGATGCTTTCCTAACATTCAAGAATTTTCATAAATGGATTGAAAATGATGCACAATCTCATATTGGGTCTATTCGCACTGATAATGGAAAAGAATATACATCAAATTAATTTGAACACTATCTTCGCCAACATGGGATTAAACATCAAACAACTGTGCCTTATAATCCCCAACAGAATGGTGTAGCTGAAAGAATGAATAGAACAATCTTGAATATGGTACGATCCATGCTTTTTTTTCAAAAATGTAAAGATAATGTTTTGGGCTGATGCTGTTCTATGTGCTGCATATATAAAGAATAGATGTCCATCTAGTGCTATTAGAAACAAGACTCCTTATGAATTATGGTATGGACATGTTCCTTCGGTCAAACATCTCAGGATTTTTGGTTCCACCTGTTATGCTTTGATACCAAAGGTACATAGAAACAAACTTGGTGCTAGAAGTCGTAAGTGTATTTTCTTGGGGTATTCAAATACCTCCAAGGCATACCGCCTCTATGATGAAGAAAATAAAAAGTTTGTTATATCTAGAGATGTAATTTTTCTTGAATCATCCAAATCTGACAATGTTGTTGAGCGGAAACTTGATCGCTTGGATAGATTCGCAAAAATCAAATCATTTCAAGAATTTGAAAATCAGATTCCACATCTTGAAGGGGGGATTCCTATACTAGATCAACATGTGGAATCTTCTTCTGAAGAATACTCTCCCCCGACTAAAACTCCAACAACGGATGATGTTTTAAGTGATGTAATTGATAGAATTGGGAGACTCAATCTTGATTCAGTCCCAACTCAATCAATGGAGCAGCCTGGACCATCTCAGAAAGGTCCCCCAAAGTGGCTGACAAAGACACTTGAAAGTGTTCATCCTGATGAAATTGGAAAAACAGGAACCAGAAATGCAAACCGACAAAATGTAGGTGATGTAGATGACTCTAATTCACCTGTTGATATGGATGTTTCTTATGATTGTGAATTGAACTTGTCTACAGATTTTGAACCAACTTCCTTTAAAGAAGCTGCTTCTCATGATGAATGGAAAGAAGCGATGCAAAAGGAGTATGATGCCCTCATAAAGAACGACACTTGGAAGCTGGTTGATCCTCCATTTGGAACCAAACCAATTGGCTGCAAGTGGGTCTACAAGAACAAGTACAAAGCTGATGGCTCACTTGACAAGCACAAAGCTAGGCTTGTTGCAAAAGGTTTTGCACAGAAGGAAGGGGTTGATTATGAGGAAACTTTTGCTCCCACAGCAAAATGGGCCACCATCTGGACACTCTTTGCACTGGCAGCTCAGAACGGTTGGAAAGTCCATCAAATGGATGTAAAAACTGCCTTCTTGAATGGAGATCTAAAAGAGAATGTTTTTATGTCCCAGCCTGAAGAATTTGCTGTGAAAGGACATGAACATAAAGTATGCAAACTTGTGAAGTCCTTGTATGGCCTCAAACAAGCACCACGAGCCTGGTATGAAAAGCTAACTGAGCATCTTCTGAAACTCAACTTCAATCATTTTGATCTTGATGATGCAACTTTATTTGTCAAGAAAGTTCGCAAAACAGTTGTATATCTTGTGGTATATGTAGATGATATTTTAATGACAGGGAAAAATGAAAGTTATATTGCATCCATAAAGAAAGAATTGGGGAAAAGTTTTGAAATGACTGATTTGGGCTATGTTCATTAATATCTTGGCATTGAAGTAACCCAACATCCAAAGTCCATATTTCTTTCTCAAAAGAAATACATTGGAGATTTGTTGAACAGGTTTGGCATGACAGTGTGCAATCCTCTTTCTACTCATTGGAACACAACTTAAAGCTCACATCTATTGTAGGAAAGTAATTTGAGGATGCAACAAAGTATAGATAGCTTGTAGGAAGTCTTAACTACCTAACTACTACCAGACTAGACATTTCATTTGTTGTTGGAACCCTCTCCAGGTTTATGTAAAAGCCTTGTGAGGGACATTGGTCTGCTGCAAAAAGAGTTCTAAGGTAGTTGAAGGGAACTCAAGACTTTGGAGTCAAGTATACACAGGTGGATGACTTCAGTTTGATTGGATACTTTGATTCAGACTTCGATGGAGACAAAGAAACTAGGGTATCAACTTCAGGATATGATATGAGTCTTGGATCAGGAGCTATCTCCTCGAGATCATGCAAACAATTAGTTCCAGCAAATTCCATAACAGAAGCAGAATACTTGGCAGCAGCTAAAGCAAAACAAAAGAAATTGTGTGGCTCAGGAAAATTCTTGAGGATTTCAGGCAAAACAAGTACAATCAACTCCACTCATGATTGACAATACCTCTCCAATAAAACTGGCCAAGAATCCAAAGTTCCATGATTGAACAAAGCACATCAATACTAAATATCATCTAATTAGACACCATGTTGAGTCCAAAACAATCTATCTCCGTCATTGTTCCACAAATGAGCAAATTGCAGACATCTTCACCAAAGTGATTGGAACAAAAAAGCTTGAACGATTCAGAATGATGCTTGGACTCAACAACATACATTGAGATTAAGGGGGGAATGTTGACACCTAATCCTTGTGATTGGGTGAATTTATGTAAATAGATAAATAGGAAATATGAACAGTTATCGGGAGAAGAACTGAACAGTCTCTCCCTCATGTATATAATGAAGACCTACCTGATGGAATAAAACAGTCCAATCATTTTTGCCTTATGGAGTTACTTCCTGGCCTAACACAATCGGTTATTTATGAAGGAATACTATACGAAAATTAATTATTTCAAGAAAATGATGGCTTTACAACACTCTTCTATCGACAAAAATAATCGATCAAAAACTTACTCTGACTATAGACTGATAATGACAAAGAAAACATTAAAGAAACATTAATAAATCCAATCACAGTAGGGCTAGATTAAGGAGATGAAAGGACTATTTTTAGAGATAATACATCATTTACATTCAACAAGAAATTCAAACTGATGAAAATTGACAAAATTTTTCAGTTCCTAGATGGGAAAACTGACCCTAAAGGGATCATCACAGGCAGTAGTTAGAGATAGTGTGCTGCATCACACTAGATCTATGTGGGAAGCACACTGCATCGCACTATGTCAGTCACAGAAGTGTGATCATTACAGTAGGACAATTTTATGCTAAAAATTGACTCAATTTTTAGTGAATTGAACTTGAATTCAATAAACGACAAAAGATACAGTATGTCAAAGTGTCTTAAGAGATTGATAAGCTACTACAAGGGATAGGATCGCTCCCCAGTGGGGTAGCCCTTTTGTTTTTGGCAAATTTAGTGTTTCTTCGAACACCTAACCGTCTAGACCTAGCAGCTAGTCTAGAAATAACATACAAAGTAATTCGTTGCTTTTCCTATAGTTAACATATAAGAGAAAGAAGAAAAAAGGTACCAAGCTATAACTTTCGCTTGATCCCTCTCTCCTTTAACCGATTTCACCACTCCTCTCTGTACTTAACTCGCTTGGAAAGTACGTGCACATAAGCTGAGACAGAAACCCATCAAAGCATACAATAATGACGATCTGTTAACTAAACATATCATAGAATCAAGAATACGATAAACATCATATAAACACATGAATGGAAAAAGCTTAGAATTCTTAATTGCTATAAGGAAAGATTAAAACCCATGTATATGCATGCTCGATTCATTGTCATCCTTCCAACTTCAAACCCTTCTCTCCTCATGAAGCAACATTTCGACATCATTACAATACTCTTACTAATCTCATTCAAACAACATTTCCTTGGCTCAAGAAATTCCAACCTCTCCAAGCCTTTTAATGCTTGATTAATTTATAGCTGAATGGAGGAGGTTAAGCCATTAATGGCACTCATGAATGCTTTGCCAAAATTGGGAAGTGGTTCCATGGAGGAAAGGATAATGGATTAAAGTTCATTCATCCTCTTCCTCATCCAAATGTGAGCTCCATCAATCTAGAAACTTCCAAAAGCATCTATTGGATGAAGAATCCAATGGATTCATTTCAAAAATTCAATGAATCTCACTCAACGCAGGTGAAACAAAGGCTAGGTGTGATGTATAGCACCCAGATAGTGTAGTTCCTGCAATACATTACAGGCTGATAGAAGGCTTCCTACACTTATCTCCTCAAGGGAACTTTTTGGATGAATGGTGTCATCGAAACTCTTGGGAAGCAAGCATGAAGTAGATTGACCTCATTAGGGAATGAAAACAACTGAATGAGGGATTGATGGACCCTAATAACATGGATCTAGAAGTCGAGGTTGATGTGCCCAAATTGACCTGTAACAATGGGAAGCTCATCAAAAGTTATGCCCAAATAATAGTGTTGATGGAAAAGCTTTTGCAAAAGGATGTTAGGTATTGCTAGAATGATGATTGCATGAAGATTTTGGATGTCCTAAAGGGGAAAGTGGCCTTCGCTCCAATCCTAGTCTTCCCAAAATGGGATGTGGAATTTCACGTACATTTTGATGTCTCTTGTATTGCTCTGGGAGCCATACTCAGAGAGGAGGGTGTGGATCACCGGATCACATTTGCAAGTTGGAGATTATCCAAAGCCGAAAAGAACCATTCCATCACTGAGCACGAAGGGTTGGAAATGGTATACACACTCCAAAAATACTGACACACTGACCATTCTGCATTGAAATACCTCGTAAATAAGCCTGTGTTGGGGGGACATATGTAGATGGCTCTAACCATTTCAAGAATACGATTTTGTGGTCATAGTCAAGCCATGATGCCTAAAAGCATGACCAAATCACTTGTCACGAAGTGAGATGTGCAAGGAACTAACAAATTTGGAGGAGGGACTACTTGATGCTTAGTTCTTTGTAGTGTGCATCATGGATGGACACTTTGAAGATATAATCCATTTTCTAACAATAGGGACTGCACCGAAGGAATACTCAATCCAACAAAAGAAGGAACCGGTGGTGTGCATGACTGACTTTTCTATCATTGCGGAACACCTCTACAAAATGGGCAATGATGAAATATTGCAAAGATACGTACCTAAATTTGAACGAGGTCAGATCCTCACGGAAGCACATGGGGGTGCTATAGGAGGACACTATGTAGGACATGTGACTGCACAGAAGATTCTTCGTGTAGGGTTATGGTGCCAACACTGCACCAGGATTCGAAAGTGCACTGTAAGGCCTGTGATATATGTCAAAGGACTAGGAAACCGACACGAAGCGACAAGATTCCATTAAATCCACAAATTAAACTGCAACCATTTGAAAAGTGGGCAATCGACTTTGTGGGACAGATCAAACTTCACGGAAAGATGGGTGCATGCTACATCATCGCTGTGATGGAGTACTTGACATGATGGGTAGAAGTGCAGCTAGTACACGCAGCGAAACAACTAAGACCTGCACATACCTATTGTATTATGGGCTTATAGGATAACATGCAAGAAATTGATGGGACCAACACCTTTTTGGTTATTCTATGGCACAGAAGTTGTCATGTTGATGGAATACATCGTACCTAGTTTGTGAATAGCAGCACTCACAGGCATGATGGACCGCGAATCTCTAGAAGAAAGATGTAATTAGAAGAACTCGAGGAAGCATGGTTTCTTATTGGATTTCATCAATAGGTACAAAAGCAGCGTGAAAAGGCCTAGCACGACCGCCATATCAAGTTGTGTACCTTGAAGGTAAATGACTTAGTGCTGTTGTATGAGAGTAAGTTTGAAAAATTTCCAGGAAAATTCAGAATGCACTAGCTAGGACCATACATGGTTAAGGAGGTCACATACAGAGGCAC
The DNA here is from genome assembly GCA_000404065.3 of Pinus taeda. Classification (NCBI taxonomy): domain Eukaryota; kingdom Viridiplantae; phylum Streptophyta; class Pinopsida; order Pinales; family Pinaceae; genus Pinus; species Pinus taeda. The sequence continues at coordinate 59,154 of APFE030432276.1, read as the reverse complement.
GGTCAAGATAGTCAAACTAAATGGAGAACCCTTCCCAGGCAAAGTAAATGACAGTCATCTGAAGCCCTACATGGGTGGGCCGACTATCTTACTAACCAACTGAAACATAGTCTGCGTGACCTGAGGAGCTGGACAAGGGCATGGGACTATAACCACATGAAACAAATGCTGGTACCAAGGTAAGGACACAACTCAAACACATATGATTTAGAAGGAAGAATATAGCAGGTACAACAAGCAATAGCTTAGTGTGCTGCCGATATTCAAGTAGTTCAGGACCAGTAGGTGGGACTCTGCTCCAAGATCATCGCACCGATAGAGTGACTGGAGGGAGAGTCATGATGTTTTTGTTGGGGGTCTGTTGGGAATGGAATCCCCCCACAACATGTTTTGGGGCTCAAAGCCTAGGTTTTGGTCAAATATGATGTAAGACTCCATGAATTGTGGGCACGGAGCACAAAATATATATTGAGTCATGGGGTTGTCCGCCCTAACTGTTCTAATGTAATGTAATGTCATGTATAAATAGACCAAGGCTCTAAGTTGTAAAGACAATAAGTTTTTGGATATGGATTAAGGAGAATGATCTAGTAGCAGATAGAGAAGAAGTCTAAGTGTATTGGGTCATATTAGTAGGAAGAAGCTCTGCAGCTGAGCACGTAGAGGCCTAGTAGAATTCACAGTTGAGTACATGGAACCCTACAGCTAAGGGCGCAGGATGAAGTTGAGCCTATAACCCAAGAAGAGGAATAAAAAAGAGAATTTTGGTTCCAAATACTGTGTATCTATTGTTGTATTACTTTCTATGCATTTATACTATTTTTTTTTATCATGCACACTTATAATACTCAACACTGTTTAGTATAATTGGGCTCACACAACTAAGTTGAGTAATCAGGTAATATTGGGTTAAATGTAAGGACTTAGGTAATAACATGGATCGTGCCTCAAACAAGACTACGCGAAGGCAGCATTGCAGGTTATGAGGTATTAATAGGTGCGTGTAGCGACGTGTGCGAAAGGTCAATCTATGGACCACTAAAAATCATCAGACATCTCTAGGGTGTGGAAACCTAGTTCTAGCACCCTCCCATACTACTTCAAGGGAGACCTCAGTCTGTGCTCCACGGATTGTTGCTGAAAGGGCCAGTAGCACCCAGATTTGTTTGGCTAAATCATCTTTGAACCTGGGTCAGGCCCACATAAGCCAACATTAATCAATACATTTCATTTCACATCTTATTCCTTACTATTAATACATACGCAAAAAAAAAAAAACAAGTTATCAAAACCATACATTTCTCAAATTATGAAGAATCTTATTGATTTTAAATAAGCTTTAGACTATCGTAAATAGATTTCTAGCCTAAGGATAGTTTTTTTTTTTACTACCTCTCAAAAGATTATAACCTTTTGCAAGATTACTAACTACTCATACAACTATACATCGAAGAACAAAACTTCTAAATCCTTCAATCTCTTTCATTCCACATATAATACAATCATCCTAGGCTTCTAAATCACACAAGAATTCTAATTCATCAAAATGTGATCTCCCTCTCCTTCAGTTTCTCCCTGGAAAGATATCACTTCTTTTAAAACAAGAACTCAACTAAGCTTTTCATAACATAACCTTTTCTTTAAATTCAAATAAAACAAAGTTCTCGCCACATAAAATGTTTATCTTGTAAACATGTTATTCTTTTAACAACTGACAAGTTAATAAAATTCCAAGAAATCAGTTCATCAAGCTCATAAACAATATGAATTTTGACTCGATCATCTAACTAGCAATAGTTTAGAGCAGTTCATGAGTTCAATCCTCATAATTTCTCTAATTAATTTGGTTAAATAGAATTCAGGCAATATTGAATTGACAAAATAATTAAAGGGACTATTATGGCTTTCCTATACCTAATTTCTCTTGAGCCAATAGAAATGATATTTCATCAACTTATCACAATAATATTTTTCTACATTTCAATCGTTTGAAAATCATTTTAGTTCTAACTAAATCCAACACATACAAAATAATTAAAATACTAGAGGATAGATACCTAGTTCACACTTGATTCCATATATCAAAATCAATTATTCCAAACATTCTAAACCAACTAATGGTGTTTAGTATACCAATATTAGTATCTTCATTTGTAATAAACATTAAATAATGGATTTAAATCTCAAGCAAAGTCATGTTACGAATCTCTATCCATTTAACTTTAATTACACATAATCAATCCTCCTTAATCGTGTATGAGATTTCATCAAAATATTTTTGTTCATTCTAACAAGAAGAATTACTTATCTCATAGATGTATGTTAATATGGATTCCACACCTATACCTTACCTCATTACTTCGCTCATAGATATATGTTAGTATGGATTCCACACCTATACATCAGCTCTCTCTCTCTCTCTCTCTCTCTCTCTCACACACACACACACACACACACACACACATATATGCTAGTATGGATTCCACATCCATACATAAATTAGGGAAAATATAACCTTCAATTGTTCCTTCAAATGGCTTCCACAACACTTCATGCACTAGTCATTTAAGCCTCTTGTTTATTAGGAAGGTCATACCTCAACCTAGTATTTGAGTAATTTCAAGTTATTTGATGCATAAAGTCAACCCAAACTACATAAATTCATGTCATATAAATCATAGGAATTCGATTCTTACTCATTGATAATGTATTCCTAAATCATATTTTAACAACTCAAATTAATGCACATACATTACTCTTGAATCTACATTCACAGTTAAAAGTGACATCCTTCAAGGTAGCTTATGTTAAGTTTCCATTAGTGTCGGTAATAAAAGAGTCAAAACTAACATGACGAACTCAATCATCATGTTAATTGAATATTGGCCTTACACTTGTTACACATTCCCAAGGAATACACACCAATGCCATCATACTATAGTTTAGATTAGGCTAATATTTTTCTTGGTAGATACAATTTCAACTAGTAGAGATTGCTAGTAGGCCCATATAACATTGATAATGATGCATTAAACATATATGCAAGCATGCATCCAATCCACATATCTCACTCACCCATTGAAAATAAAACCATTCACATGCTTGGGTTTAACCCCAAATTCTTAAGCACATCATTTCCCTACATCATATTTCTTATAATTTGTCTTAACAAAAATTTAAAGGAATATAAGAATCCATTCTTTTTCTTTCATGAGTTTCTAAATGACACAATAATAAAAATAATAATATCCTTTATGCAACCAATATACTTCGAAATAAACATACACAATAATTCAACATGCATGCAAAATAACCATCCATGCATCAACCCACAAGCAAGCATGTCGGCCCATTAGGCCATATTGTTTTAACTTGGCTCTAATACAATATGTAAGGTTCCACTTTATAGACCATCAATAGTATAGAGAAGTAAAGGTCACATTGAATACTATTGCTCAATTTTTTATTTTTACTTTATTTTTGTTTTACTCGTAATATGAATAACTTAGCTATCATGTAATCATGTTCCTTCAACTATTTCAATGTAAGAATATAACATAAGAAGTCAGGGATAAATTTTCCTTAAGACCAATTCCAAAACGCATTTCCTCTCAAGTTTAAAATATCATAATATGTGATCTTTTCATACTTATACATGAGCTCTTAATAAGAGTGACAATAAATTTTACTATAATTCCATGTGCGAACATTAATCTAGAGCAACCTATATGATCTCCTAGATTATGCTAAATAAGCTTCATTTATTGACTCTTGATATCATAACTACAAAAGTATTATACTTCTTTTACAAAAATCCCATATAAGTGTCTGAGTATTAAGCTACCTATAGCAAGGTGACTGAGGGAAGAATATGTCTCTCTTCATCAATGAATCTAATAAATATGATATGTTTATGAAATAGAATCACAAAATATATTGACCGAACAACATTTCCAAAATTCATCAATTAAAATTCCCAATCCCAATTACTAAGACAATGTTGCAATCATGAGAATTATATAATGAATTTCGTAACAAAACTAACTAATGTTACTAATTTATAATCATGTTATTCTTCAAGAAGTGTCATTTAAAACAATGAAACTACATAAATTGGGCACAAGTAGTTGTTTTCTACAGTCATTGAAGCACAAGTATGCATCCATGAACACATTTAGCTCAGACAAAACTTATTATGCTCACTTGCATAAAATCCTACAAAAAGTCACTATAAAATTGTTTCCAACAACCCCCTTTTTTTTATGAAAGATTTAGATAATAAAAGTAACAACAATCCTATTCTCTATTCACACTTCAACAAATTATTAAATTAATTTTCACGTTCATACCAAAAACTTGCAGACATAAGAAGGTACATCTATCAAAAAGTCTATTCATAAATTTGTACTACATAAAAAATACGGTATGTAGAACTTTTACTCTAACAATTTATATGAACAAAAACTACAAACATTCATGTCTTTTGACAAACACTTTGCAAACATACAATCTACAACCATTGAATCATTTTGATAAACACTTTTCAAGCACGCAATCTAGAACCATTGAGAAATTTTTCCAAACACTTGGCAACAACGAATTTGAGATTCTTCTTCAACTTATTCAACTCAGAAAATTCAGAAATTGAAACTTCAAATGTTGGCATCTTAAAACAGGGACTGAACAATCTTAGTTTTTCATCTAAAACACGAAAACAAACACATATAATTGATAACAACAATCTATAAAATCACCCATATTTTTTATCTGGGTTCTGCAAAGTACTTTTTTGGAATCAAATGGGGGGTTAAATGGCCAAACGACATGGATACCCCCTAATGTTGAGCGAACAAGTAATAGAGCGTTCCATAGATGTGATTTATTAAAGAAACAAAAACAAAAACATTCCTTCTATCTCATTTATCACTTTGTCTAACACTTAGTGTGCAAACTTCATCTACAACTATACATGGAGAAAAAAAAAAACTCAAATTTATGATAATATGGTATTGTAGTCAATTCATGGAAACCTGCAATGGACAAAAATTCATTATAAAAAGAACTTAAAACTTTGGCAACACATTATTGTTTTAATCCCCTTGCATGTACATTCTCAACTACAATTTCCATTAATTATTAGTTAGCTCATAAATAAATCTGTAAATATCTCATAGACATTAGTTAGCTCATAAATAAATCTGTAAATATCTCATAAACATTCACAAGTAGCAATTTCCAATTAATTTTAAAGTTCTACTACACTTTTAAATTAGTAATAAAGTAAAATTTGAAGAATGCTTATGAACATACATGGCAGCGTATTTATACTATTCTAGAAAGATGGGACTATTCTCTAGCTCCAATGAGATTGTGCTCCTGCTCCAATATCCTTACCAACACTTTATGAACCATCTGTTTTTCCACCCAACCATATTCAGGGAGAAATTCTCCCCTGGAACCATCGAGCTCTAAGAGCTCATAAACAATACCAAAATATAGTAGTAGAGAGATATCCAAGTCAAGGTGAGGAAGATAAGTTTCACTTCCTCTCAACACCACTCCACCAGGTAGAGCTACATTGTAATTTAGATTAGGAATTTCATAATGATTTTGAAAGAAATTCTCTCACTCTCATAATATTTTTCAAATCTCTCCAACCCTTGGTATCACAATGTGCCTCTATCTCCCCTAAGTGAGAATACATGAGACACCTATATAGGAGGAGCAACAAATTCTTATCATAAAAGAGGAGTAATATGCATGCATTGTATTACATTTAGAGGAGTGTAACTCGTGCCATTAAGGAGAGGTATGCATGCTTTAGTTAAGGATAGTGTAACTTATGCATTAAAGAGAGCATCAGAGGAATCTTTTATGACATGTATTTAATGAGTTGAAGAGAAATATGCAATTTTTTTATGAGTGCATAAAATAGAGTGTAATGTATTATTAAAAGAGAGAGATTTACATAGAGCCATGAAAGTCATCAAGGAGAGAAGTGTGAAATGATTGAGGAGATGAAGGTGACTTGTAATTGACTTTTAATAATAATATCATACTCTCATAAAAGATAATAATAATAATAATAATATTGAGGATTAATTTGAGATTGAATTACTAGGATTGATTAATGATAAGTTAAGTGATTTTCCTTCAACTATACTTGATTGCCAATTTATGTAAGATGATTTACTATTTTTGGAAACTCATGCTTTCGATGCTAGACATGACTTTGAAACCCCTGTTGCATATCTCCGTGCCTTAGTGATTGAGGATCTGCGCCTTGATCTACACTAAAGATCTAAGATTCCACACATTGATCTTTTTAAATATTCATGACTCTGCACTATAAACCTGTTATCATATCTCCATGCCTTAGTAGATTGAGGACTCTGCGCCTTGATCTACACTAAAGATCTAAGATTCCACACATTGATCTTTTTAAATATTCATGACTCTGCACTATAAACATTTTATTATAGATACAAGACTACATGTCTTTATCTTTGATGGATTTAGGACTCCGTGACCTAATTTCCATGGCTTCTCATCTACTCTTCTTTGAAACTCCATTCTTCACCTTAAGGTACTGATTTTGAGCACATATCCACCTGATGGTTTGTTGGTAAGGCCTTTTTCCAAGACCTACATACATCGCAATCTCATAGATCAAAGGAATCAATAAATTTCGTAATTACGTTATTCACATTTTACCAAATATTGTGAATGACTTACACAATGATTTTTCTTCTAGAGGAATGACTTCCGCAACCATTTAAAATTTGAACATCCTTGTTTGAAAATAACCACGTTCCATATCACATCCTGCTCAATACAAGATTAAGCATATAAAATTATAAAAATCATATATCATGACTTCCACAATCATTTATAATTTGAGCATCCTTGTTTGTAAATAACTATGTACCTGTCACATCTTGCTCATTACAAGATTAAACATATATAACCATATAAATCTTGTATCATCCATAAATCACAATTAACCAGATGTTCCACATAACCAAGATTGTACATCGATCTATGTGTCTCAATCCTGAATGAACATCCATGTCATACACATATTGCCAAACTAAGATACCAAAAGAGAAAATATTGATAATATTTTCTTAACGAAAATCAATTCTTATACACACAACCATAGATATTATCCTAAGCACAAAACAACTAGGTGACCCAAACTAGGTCTATAACATATAAGCATGTACATAAGTTTCTCACACATAATATTATATCATTACATCAAAATCACCCTCTCTAAGTGTCATGAAAGATATCTCAGCAAGAAGGGATGCTGCAATCCCTCAGTCCCTTCGACCTCTTGAGCATGATCTAGCTTAGCTATGAATGGGACAAGATAGCCTTTTATCCCTTCTACTATCAGAGTCATATCCATCAATTCTAGATCCCTAAATTTTTCTTTATCGGCATCACTGGCTTCTTCTATAGGGTTGTTTACATTCCTTTAACCAAGTCTAGAACCTTGTGGGATGGTTAGATCAATCCTCTTCTTCCAAGATTTGAATTTTTAGATGCTCCTTCAAGTTTGTTCTCATACTTGATAGAGTTAGACATCCTCTTCGAATATAATAGACTCCTTCACTAAAAGAGTGGCAATGAATGGATCTTCCTTTTTCTTCCTTCTTCACCAAATCTCTGATACCATGTTGGAAAATAAGAAATGCATTAAATATTTTATTGATCTTGATAATTACTTGTGATATTTCTTAGTATTATGATTATTTATATATTATTTCTTTAATTCATCAAAAAATTACTAAAAGCAGTAGCACATAAAATAATGGACACAAGATGCAAGCACATGTCACGGCAAAACCCCCCTTGAGGGAAAAACATATTCAAAATAATTGTTCCTTTCAATAGTATTCTTTGAGACTCTTCACCCTAGACCAAGACTAGAACTTCCCTCCACACCAAGTCTAGCTCCAGAAGATTGACCTCTTCCCAACAACTTCGACTATTCAGCAACATGCAACAGCTAATAGCTTCTGACAACAGTCGAACTTGGAAGACTTCATTCTCCCAATCCAGAGCATGAAACATAGTAAGACCACCACCAAAATTTCGATTTTTCTCTTTTCCTTATACTCCCCCAAACTTGCATTAACTTTGGCTTCCTGCTAACATAATTTCCTATCTATCCACTTCACACTTATGCCCAACAACATGATTTTTTCACTTCTTCCTAGTAGATGAGAGGATGGGAAGTGATACTCCAAATGAATTTGTATTCCTTCCTTTTATAGGATACCTGTCGGGTAGAATGGGTCCTTTGGATGACTTTATTTTCTCTTAGGCTAATATGGTGTGGAGGTTATATAATTCATATTTGACTCAATTCTTAATTGATTTACATGATTAAAAACCCCATCAAGGGTCTCTTTCAATGTACAATAATTCTATAGACCCAAAAAAAATCCTAGAAGTCCTCAATGGAGACTTTGACCTAAACCATGGTGACCCAAGCATGAAACCCATGCTCTAATAAGCGACAATAATAGTAGTAATAATAATAATAATTCTTTTCTTTATTATTTTAATAAGAGCCTAGATTTACCTCAGGCTGAAAAGGTAAGATTCTAGGTGCACATCAAACCACGCTCAGCCTCGTAGCTAGCCCTATGAGGATAGGAGAGGGCTCTCTCCAGGTCAATCTCAGCTAAAGATAATCGATGGGGCTTCAGATGACTAGTTTAACAACTGATATTAGGCTAGGTATAAAATTCAAGGATTTGATTTGATTTTTTGGGGGTTTTGAGTTGGGAAAGGGAAAGGCAAATTTGGGTCTGGGGGTGAGGCCAAATTTTTGCAGAGTTCAGGTTGGGCCAAGGTAGGCAATCATTTTGATGATTTATATTTGAATGAATGGATGGATCAGACCGGTGAGGAGCCAAGGAGGGAAAGAGAGTCTCAAGAGTCCTCCTCATACAGATGAAAACATGTAATATTAAACAAAATTTCAAGGCAGAGCATATCATTCCAATAGATTCTACCTCAATCACTCATTTGTTTAATTTCAGAAGAAAAGAGAAGGGAAAATGATACACATAAACATCAATGAACCTACAATTACATAGAGAAAAACATCATCAAAACACAAAGCCAGATGGATCCCAACAAGTGCTGCAAAACCCTCGTCTTTCCTTAGCCAAAAATGCAGAGATAAAATGTACAATGATGTGCCAAGAAATCCCAAGTGTCCAACCATGAAAATGACTTATAAATTACATAATATAGGCAAGAAAAACCTGTTCCCTTGCCTCTATGGTTCGAGCTCATCATTCTAGGATATGTTTGAACCAATTCTAAACAAGGAGCTAAAAAATAGGCAATCAAACAACTTGCCTCTCTATGCTAGGAAACTGATTCATTCATTTAATTTTCACTTTTTAGTGAATGAATCCTATATAACAAGTAAAATTGTGCCAATATTACATCATGGTAGATCAATAATTACATCAAAAGGTAAAACTAGTCAACACTAGGCGAATTTCTGAGCTGAAGAGTGAAAATAAGGCCAAATTTCTCCATGTGTCGCACCCAAATTCTTTATGCGTCGCGCCACTTTGGAGCTGATTTTGAGGCCTTTCCCGCAGTCCCAATTAAGCTCATAATAGCTCATTGGAAAGCCCTTCCTATCTACTTTCCAACACAAGTGGAATTGCTATATTTGGTGTCCATCTACCCCTCCAGAAGTCCAATCTCCCAAGATTGTTCCCTATGTGTCAAAATAGGGGTAGTGAGGTCATTTTTTGAGTGTTTTTTGACCTTTTGAGGGCTCAAAACCTACCCAAATTTGTTGGACATGAACAAGAAACCATATTTTTTCATGAAAAATCCAGAAATACAATTTTTTTTGTGAGTTAGAGCCCTCTAGCAAAAGCGAGCGCCACGTGGTGCGACGCATAAGGATGAAAACCCTGTGTTAAAAATTTCTGTGCATAGCGCCTTTTTGTAGACCAGTTTTGAGGGCATTACCGGTGTCAAAATTGGGTGTGGGATGGCTGGAAATTTATTTGAGTCTACTTTCCGACCCAATTGGAATTTGTTAATTTGGAGTTCATTTGCCCTGTCAAAAATCAAATCTCCCAAGACTGGTCAAAATGTGTCAAATGAGGCTGCCTCAAGGCAGAGTAACATTGCAGTAAACTTTTGGAGATCTTCCTCAACTCCAAATTGAGCTCATGCTAGCTCATTGGAAAGCTCTCTATGTGTACTTATAATTTTACCAAACAACAATGTCATTTGACTAACCAAGCTAGGAGAAAACTTGATTTTACCAAGGTCACTTCAGAGGTGCATCAATTATGCAGAGGAAGCTGTATTTTTGACATTTCTCTAAAACCATGACACTTGTGTAAAGTATGAAGGAGGTGTTTCTTCCTTCACCTATTTTGGACAAAAACCTCTCTCATTTTTCCCGAATTCATATTTTCTTGCTCAAAAATAGCATTTGAGTAAAACCTACCCCGATGTGTGGAACAGGGGATTTGTTGAAATGAAGAGAAATGAAGGGGATAGGGGGCTTCTAAATTATTGACAAAATTTTCAGAAGTAGGGAGGGATGATAGGAATCAGGGGCAAGTGGAATTTCAAATATTGAGTGAGGGGAAGGGGTCCAAAAAGGCAAAACACAGGCCTAGCCTTGAAAATTGTCAAGTTGTATCAAGAAACTAGGGTTTGTGCGAAAATGAGGAATTTGGGGGATCTCAGTGAGGGGAAGTGTTTAATAAGGTACATTAAGGAAAGGGGAAGTTGTATGAACATTAGGATAGAATTTTTTCCAATGATTTGACCATCTAAGAGAAATTTCCTTCAAAACCCTAGGAGAGGGAAATGAACTTTACCTAGGCACAACTGAGGCATGAACAAGGCATAAAATGACCTAGTGAAACTTGGCATGATGATGACAACCCTCTGAATGATGGTACATTCTCCCTAATGGTGACATGAATCTCTTGGGACAACCATTAGGGTTTGGGAATTTTAAGCATGAGACTAGGGTTTGGTGCATTTGGGATTTTGGGAAAGGGAACTTGGGATTAGGGGTATGTAAATTTGGGGAATAAGGAGAGTAAGGAAAATATGCAATAAAGGGAATGATGAGAAAAACAACAAAATACAAAACCATATTAGCAATCGCCTTTGCAATTTTTGAAGAGATAGGGTTTGCTTTCCCTAACACACTTCACCATGCAACAAACACCATGAAATTTAGATGAAGAGCAATGACAGAAGGTTAAGCTACTTGAACGATTGACAATCCACAAGTTTCAGGTGATTTGGAGCAAGCTTTGGCAAGTTTCGAGATTCTCAGCTGTATGCGCCGCACAACATGCCCAATGCGTCGCGCCTCACTAATGCACCATGCCTGTGCAAATTTGAACTACATTTTGAGGCCCAGTGTGCTGCACCGATTGTATGCACCGCGCCTCTGGTTTTTGACTGATTTTCTCCAACTTTGATTTGCTCACCCCAAGGTATGTTTTCCTTGTTTCCACTTTGCAAGTGAACTCTTGAAATTAAGAAATGGCTTATAAACAAGGAACTTTTAGATTTTTGGCTCATAAAACCCATTTTTCCAATGGTTTTTGAAATGCCTTTATTTTCAAACTCTGCTTTCGCTGTTTCCTTTTATTTTTGACTGAAATGATTAACCTTTTGGTGATTTTTGCAGGGATGATGGCATTGGATTTCGGAAAAGGATGACCAGGGCTGCACTGAAGAACTGTAGAACTTGAAAAACCATAAAAATTACATATTTACTACAAAAAATAAATTTGATGATTTCTTCATCAAAACAGAAATCATTCTCAAGCATTATTGATAATGCAAATTTTGGAATGAAAACTTATTAGGAACACCCTCATGTGCCTGCTGACATTATTGGACACTTTGAAGACAAAATTTGTGAAACCCTAGACCTAATGACTGAAATGACTCTTGGCTAACGAAATGACCATCCATAATGACTGTAAAACTGAATTTGATGGACTTTGATGATCAGACATGAATCAACAGGTACATGAAATGAGGGAAGTATGGAGACAATACCCTTCCATCAGAAGATTGATGCTCCTAATGGAATGTAGATGATCGAGCTGAATGAGACACCTAAAAATGAAATGCAATAAAAGAGATTTTGATCACTGACGAAGGGATGAAAAGACCAACTCTAACATACATTACATAATGAGTCAAGTACATTATTGAAAGTTGAACATAATTACTTTTTCTAGCAATAAGGGTAAGCATTACCCTAGACATAAATAAAAGAAGTTACCTATTGGTGAAAAAAAGGGGTCAATTGTTTTAGTAGTGTTTCTCTTCCAGGTGATTGGAAAGATACGTGCTTCGCACCTTATACTCAACCATGGCATAGGAAAACAGGAAAAAAATATAAACCTTGGAAGCTAAGGAAACAGAGAAACAAAATCATTACAAAATTTCAAAACTCATATGAGAAAGGTGAACTTGATAATTGAGCAAAGCATAGGAAAAATAAATAAGAGTCAGAACAAAATAATCAAGGAATTACTAGAGGATGTAGGAACCATTAATAATTTCACACAAGAATGAGATATTTCCTTACCTGGAAGTAGAGGAGGAGTAGGTCTAGCCACGGTATGGGAAAATTCCTTTCGAGCTACTGAACCTTGGTAAAAATCGCCATGACCATCAGAGAGACCATGCATCACACTAAGAAAAAGGAGAAAATGGGTCAGATATCTGGTGAATAGATAGAGTTATAGTATCTTGATGGTGGTATCCACCGTTAGATTGACTAAATGAATTTCCACCATCCACACCAAGAGATCTGACAACCCAAGTGAATTTCACATGAACAAAGGTTGTGTTTCTGCTGATGAAACACCCATAGCATTGAGGACCCTAGGTTCTACCTAGGGGTGGGTTATGCGCTTATTAATGTATAGAGTACACTTGAATGACTATAATCCACCCCTTTCAATTAAAATATCCCATCAAATTTATGGTGTGAGCAACAATGTAGGTAGACACAAGCTAATTTTAATGCGTGAAGTATATCAAGGAGGAGGAGTATAACATATAGGTCCCTTTGTCATCGAATGTGATTTTCATAACATCACCCAAGGTGAGGAATAACCTTAGAATTGTCAGAAGTTGTGTAAACACCCCCAACCTAAGACTTAGGACATGATGACAACCATAAAGAATGTACGAAGGGATCAAGTTTATAGTTTAAAGAGTTATAATTATATAGACATATAACTATTTAATAGAGTTATTTGTTAAATATATTAGAAATATAGTCCATGAATGGGTGTGATTGATATATTTCTATGAGTAAGTAGGCTTATGACAAGTATTTTCTTAGGATTTATTTCAGTGAACTTGAATTTGTCTCACACCCTATACATGAGTGATTATTAGTTAAGAAGTTACTAAAGTTTTGAGTTAGTTATGATTGATTAATAGTATTTTAATATAAAAACTAAAGTTAGGAGGTTAATGAGAAGTTAAGGAAAATTAGTTTTAAGATGATATGAATATTTTAATAAATATTTCACTTCTTTATGGTATATTTATGAGTTGATCTTGGATTGGTCTCTCTAGAAAACTCAAACGGGAGACCCTAAATGGTTTGTCTAACTACCAGGAAGTTAGATGATCATGTTATTGATCCTCCTTCCTAGGAGATAAAGGGATCTAAGAGGGAAGAGATGGGGTTATTTATTTTTCATATTCATGAAAAAGGATCAAATTCTTTTAGAAAGAAAAGAAATGGACTTAGAAGTGTTGTGTACTGTAGGTGGAGAATTGTTCTTGAGTTAGGCTAAACTCAGTGGAACCCTCCACATTAGCAGATTCTGACTAGACTATAGCATCTTGAGGTCTATAAGTGATCAGAGAATATCATTTCCATAAAATAAAACTACCAACTAGTTGGTAAGCTCGAGGGGAGTCAGACGTGACGGCCAAACTCACAGGAAGGGAGGAGGGTGCTCTTCTATTTGTGTTCTCAGACTATCTATCGGGAATATAACTCTTTCCTCTTATTCAAAGAATTAGTGTTATGAAAGTAAGCTATACTTTAATGTAAATAAGTTTGTTTTTTGGTTAAAAGAAGGATTTATGATAGTATTAAAACATATAGCTATGTTTCCTTTCTCAAAATTCCTTACCATACTTAACAAATGCAAATATGTAAATATTTATATATAAAAAAACATGTAGCTACATTTATTAGGTGACACACGTGGATTTGGATAGATAGTTGAGAAGATCATGGAGCTAATAAAATCTATGTCACTGGGCACACTCAACATTATGTTCACAAGGTGAATGTTGGTTACCTGTGTTGTCAATATGGTCTCGATAGTGTTCAGGAACCATGAAAACCCATATATTTTCCGAATGGAAGTAGGGTAGTGAAAATTCAAGCTAGGTTAGAGAATCAATAACACAACAAGTTTTAACGAGGAAACAATATATAACTAGAGTTGAAGGTTTTATCCATTATTGAAAAAAAACACAGTCCAAAATAGTTAAAAAACACATAGTAAAGTATCATTTCTATGAACTATTGGAAACAAACTAAAAATCTAATAATTGGATACATGATGCCGGAAAATTCAAGCGTATGCAAGAACCATAAATACAACATTTTTTTGCCATTAAACTATTAATAAAGAAAAATTGATCATCTATATAATTGTCTATATGGTAAAAATCCACAGATTTAATACCCATAAAGCTATACTAACAAGAGACAAGAATAATCATCTTTTCAGCAAAATAAATTTCATTACCAGAATATGTGTCTTTATCAAAAAATTAGAGAAATTTATCTTGTCTTTTGAAATTAACATTAACCTAAAAGGAGGAGCTGGTTGGGTTTTATGGACGGCAAGCCAGATTTGATACAAACGGGTAGTATCCCAAAATTCAGAAAACCCTATATCATTGATGTAAATGAAAACCTAGAACTAAGAGGGTTCCAACCTCTAGAACCTATAACAAAACATAATTTATCTAACTACTGATTGAAACCCTTAGCTTGGGAACCAGTGGAGATCACCACCAAGTTACCCATTGGATTTCAAGAAGAATACGTGGAAAGATGGTTGAGAGTAAGCTCGAGCACAAGGGAGACAATCACATATGTATATGAGAATAATGGAACAAGCTCATACCTGTAACCGATGGGAAAAAGAATGTTAAGTAATAATTATCACCATAAATACTCGAAGGGTTTCCTTAAAACAAATTACTGCAAGCTTAAGGGAAAATTACCTCAATGGGTAAGGTTTCCTATTGCGACTCCAAACCTACGAATGACATAGGAGAATGGTCGAAATGCACCCAATTAAAAACAATCATACATGTAAGAGAAGGGCTAATAGAAACATACCTGTCTTTAAGTCACCACACTTGTGTTAAGCTTTGACTCCTACACCTTAATTTGGAACCTATCATCAACCTGGGTTTCCTGCAATTACAAACTAAGAACCAAATTTAATTGGATAATTTTGAAATAAAAATTAGAGAGAAACAAAAATTGAGAGCTACAATATTTCCTGTGTAGTGATGGCATTCCAAAGAATCAATATTCAGGTCCACTTCTCCATTGCACAATAGTAAGAGCCAGAACCAGGTGTTGAGTGATGCAAAACCTAAGCAAGCAGAACAAAATGAAAAATTGGTTGGGGGGGTGGTATTACCCTAACCACCCCAAATCCTAGCAGACGTTGGATCGATGTTTAGATCATTGGTTTGGGGTGTTGCAGATGCCTCCTTGGCCAGCTTCCAAGTAGAGTCTCTAGAAACATCTAATGTCAACGAGGATGGTCACATGAGAGGTTAAAGGATATCACAATCATATATATGAAACTAGTATTATTCTTCCTTTAGCATGTGGAAAATTCATATATGTAGGACCCAAGATGCATATGAAAAAATCCAACCACATATGAAGAAAGCTAATCTAACCAATAATACCTACTTCTATTATTAACAATATGGTTTTCGTAATGATGTCTATGTGTACAAATTTGTTCGATATGTACGATATCTTCATAAATATAAAGTTTTATTATAATTTTCATACATACTGACTGATGCCATCACCTTGTACACTTGTGTAATTTTATTATTATTATTATTATTATTTAGGGTATGTTGTATGTGTTCCTCTTACAATTGGTATTAGAGTGCGCTACAAAACTGAGGCTTAAATGGGCCATTGAATATTAACAAAGTGTCATTGATGCACAAAAGGGTAAAAAATTAGCATGAGAAGGGGGTAGGGAATCACTCCATTGGGACGAAAAATAGTAGGTGTTGGATATGGACTTCACATGGAAGCACCTCGACAAATGTGGGGTCAACTAAGAGAAAATGTGTCTAACTGAAATGCAATTTTGTTGGAAATAGCCCAACAATTGCGACGTGAGATGACAAACCTGAGGTTTGGAAATGAAAGGTTGAGCCTGGAGCATGAAATTATTATGAAAATCCTATTATATAGGAAAAACGAGAGATATCTAAACTATAACCTGAAGCATGGGAATAGAGTTGAGATGCAGCATCAAGGAGATGAGCACCATGAGGCTAAGGGAGGGGAGATTGAGAACGAAGAGGAATAAAAAAATGCTTCAGGTGGCATAGTAAACAAGAGACAAAAATTTGAACTTCAAGGGGAGTTTAAAAAAATTAAACCACCAATGTTCGATGGGGAAACCAAAGAAGTTGTTGAAGCATGGTTAATCAATATGAATAATTGTTTTTAGATATACGACTATGATGATAATCTGAAAGCTAGATTTTCAATCTATCAATTACAGGGGAAATTGACCTTGTGGTGGGAAAAAATTAAAACCATTCATGGGATTTACAAATAAGAGATTACATGGGATAGTTTCCAAAGACATTTTAAGGATAAGTATTTTAAAAAACACTTTTTTGATGAGAAGGCGAAAGAGTTCCATGATTTAAAATTTGGATTATAGACTATGGATAAATTTATCACAAAATTCACTTCACTGCTAAGATATGTATCTTATATCTGAGAGGAGAAGGACAAGGTACAATGATTCACTAGTAGCCTGTCAGATTTAATGAAGGAAAGGCTAGAATTTGGTAGCTTGAAGATGATGGATGAGGTTATTCTAAATGCTCAGATTTGTTATCTATGGATTAAGAAGAAAGGGGAACCTGGAAGAGGATGGTCAAATAAGAAGGGACATAAAAAATTTCAAAACTTCAAGAATTCTAAAAGTTCTTGAGGTGAAAGTACACATGAAATAGTGGAATGGACCACCCTAAAGGAATGAACAAAAAAGTAGAATTCAAAATGAAAATAGGAAAATTGAAGCATTAAGTAAACCAAACCTAAGTAAGCCACCAAAGCCCCCTTTATAGTGTTGAGGTTGTGGAGAGCCTCACTATAACAAAAACTTCCCTAATCATACCCAAATGGAACTAATTGGTAATATTCAAGAAGTCTCCAAAGTCAGGGACATGGCAAGGAGTATTCCATGTTGGCATTATGATACAGGTGTTGTCCTTGATAGCAACTCACTGAAATGGCAGATCATATTTCAGGCTCTCAGAATGAAAGAAAAAGAGATATTCGCAGTTTCCTCTTCACTAGGTCACGTATACAGACATGATTGCCGATCAAAAGTTGTGTATGCATATTCACACACTTTCATGCATGGAAAAGCATGTACATGTGTGAAAACTTATTTTTAGTCCATGGTATTTTGTCCTTGGTATTTTCCTTATGGTTTTGGACCATGGTATATCATCCAAGGTATTGAACCCAGTTATTGTGCCCCAAGTATTAGTTCTAAGTGGTTTTGGACCATGGTATATCATCCAAGGTATTGAACCCAGTTATTGTGCCCCAAGTATTAGTTCTAAGTGGTTTTGGACCATGGTATTGAATAAGGCCTAAGACTGTAAAAGAGGAAGGAGATCATTAGGCAAACGCATTTAGTCAAGCATTGAATATTTGATGAAGAGAAAGATCTAGAATACTAGTCATTGGGTTATGGTACATAGCTGGATCTAAACCAAGGAGGAACCTAAGTGCCAGAAGAAGGATAAGTTCTATTTATGGGTCAAGATCTTAAGAATTGAATAGTAGTATCTTTATGTGATTTTGATCTGTTACATTTGGTGCATGACTTGATCTATAAATATGATAATCTGGGTATAACTAATGTCTAAATATTTGAAAAGGGAAAATTGTCTTTTATAGATCTGTAAGCAGGTTCGGCACAACAGAGGCGCATATGCATGTTAGTCTTGTAATTCAAAGAAGCATATACGCTTGTTTGCATTAATTCAGAAATGTATGCATGCAGATTGGTTGATGCAGATACATTTGATGTTTGATAGATGTTATTGATGGATCCAGTCTGAAAATTTATGAAACGTGGTCCCTGAAAGAAAAGAGAAGGTTGTAGCCTTCTACAGGTCAGCACCTACGTACTAGTACGTTAGCTAGTACAAGAGCTAAGAGGTTCGTAGCTCTCTTCCAAGAGAAGATGGAGGGGGAGAGAAGGTTGTGGCCTTCTGCAGGTAGAAGTCTGCGTACTAGTATAAGACTGCACCAACACATAAATATTGTAAAAAGAAGTTTCTTATTTAAAGAAGATAGAGATGAATTGCAGTAGGTGGTTTTCACCCACATTGGGTTTCCACCTTATATCTTGTGTTCATGTGTGTGATGATCTATTCTGTTTTACTGCATCTATTTACTATTCTTATCGTTAATGGAGTTTTGTGCACTAATTAAAGATCATCATTTAATGGATTAACTAAATCATAAAGTTTACTGGTATACGCTGGTTCCCATAACTTAAGTAGTATATA